>NIPM01000519.1:0-40443 GCA_002738285.1 Holacanthella duospinosa
TTGTTTCTTTCTTGCTTTTCTTCGACGTGGAAAATTGTTGAGCAAATCCATTGTATTCTTTGTTGTCGTCATCCATGTCATAGCCGAGCACTGTGAGGGATATTGAGGGGTTCTGTTTCTCAAACAGGGGTAGTTGATCCAAAGTGATGGGAAACTTGATTCCATCCACATTTACTTTATTGATATATTTCACGTATGTTGACACTTTTTTATCTATTTTGTGTCGATTTCTATTATTAATCGAAACACCACCTATTTTGTCATGAGCTAATACCGACCATAAGAAGCACTTGTTGTGGGAATTGTCAATAGATTGAGCACTGTTGTCAATATTCAGCAAGAATCTGAATCCTGTAAGGGGATACGGAGTGGGGATATATGTACCAATTTTTGTAGCTTGGTATTTCGCTGTGGTGAATCCAAAANACGGAGTGGGGATATATGTACCAATTTTTGTAGCTTGGTATTTCGCTGTGGTGAATCCAAAATGGGAAATATTATCGAGGATCTATCCGCTTCCTTCACAAGTAAAATCTTCTATTCTGCTAGAAAACTCGTGACACATAATATCCCATACTTTAGGAATAGTTTCTTTGGTGAAGATTATGTGGGCAAAGCTTGTAAACTCTCCTGACTTTTGCTCGACTTCTCCCATAGATGACTCTTTGAAGAAATTGCATCGCATTTGAAAGAACACTTTAAAATTTTTCCATTTTTTCACTTGTTCTTCTAATATTTCAAATGACGATTTCCTCACTTGCTTCATGAACTGCGTTTCGTTGACTTCTTGACTGCATTCGTATAAATCCATATCCGTTCGAAACTTGGAGACAATACCCAACGATGTCATCTCGTGGATAATGCTGATGTTTTCTTCAAATCCCTCTCCAACTTGAATTGGAGCAGCGTAGATTTCGGGGTGTTCCATGTGAAAGTGGTATTGTAACTCCAAGTGGTTTGAGAAAGTCTTGCTGCAATGGAGGCATGTGTGGTAACGATACGCATCCAGGATTTCCATGTTCGTAGAGGGGAGTGAGTTGGGAGCTGGATCTATGAAGTCTGCATGTGTTTCATCAAAATGATTGTTTAAGTCTTGACGACTATTGTAACTTGTATCACAAATGATACAAGCGAATGTAGGAATATCATCTTCTGTATCGAGAAAATCTACATGATATTCCACGAAATGATGATCCAAATCATCAATAACAACTTCACAAATTGGACATTTTTCATGAAATCGTCCTTTCTTAGACGTAGATGATGGTGAGGAACCTCCGTTTCTTCTTTTGGATGTCATACTTCAAGAAGATGTATATAAAAAATAATAAAATAAAATAAATAAAAAGTTTAAAATAAAATATTGGTGAGCAATCAGATTTTCAGGTATAGTTTTTACTTTTGATACAAACAAATTTTGGTGTATCGGGCTTAGACTGCTTCCATCAGCACTTTACTAAATTGGTTGCTTCAACCATTATATTTTTGAGAGAGAGAAAGAAACACGAATGTTAAAATTTTGGTGAGAGCTGTTTTTGAGAGAGAGAAATGTGTTAAAAATTTGAGAGGGAGGTGTTCTGTGAGGAAAACTTTGATTATGAATCATGATTTAAGCTGGCTACATGACCGGTTTATATACTTTAAGTTGCGGATTTAGAAAGGAGTAACTTTTACTCGAAATTACTATTTTGAAACTTGTGGTAGAGGATTATGAGAGATTAAATTATAAATATACAAGTTAGAAGAGGTAATTCTTATTTCGGAGCAAGAGCAGACAAGAATTCTCAGAATTTGTATTACTTATGCTAAATTGGAAGTCTTTAAATGAAAGGTGTTTGGAGTCTTTAAGTGAAGGGTGTTTGGAGTCTTTAAGTGAAGGGTGTTTGGAGTCTTTAAGTGAATGCGGGCGGGACCCCCAGAGCGGGCGGGCGGGCGGGCGGCCTCCCCCAGGGCGGGCGGGCGGCCTCCCTCATAGTATATGACAGGTTTAAACATGCTTGGATGAGTTTGTGGAATGTGGCAACACCGCATGTGAATTCTCAGGTTCATAGGTTTGTCGAGTGTGGAGAATGTGACTTCTTAGGATCATAAGCTATGACAAGTTTCAACATGTTTGGATAAGTTTCCGAGATGTGGCAACATCGCGGACTTAGATAGACAGCAAACTTAGGTTCGCATCTCCGTGTAATGTAGCAACAATGTTGACTTGTGTCGGTGGAAATACCTAGTGTAGTGTGAATTTAGCAACACTGCTGACTTAGGAGGATGATCGGTGGAAATACTTAGGGATGAGAATACTTGTGTTCATAGGCTCAGACAGGTTTAAACATGTTTTGATAAATTTGCGAGATGTGGCAACACCACAGACTTGGGTCGCTGGATTGTGAACTACTTAGGTTCTTAGGTACGTGGACTGTAGGCAATGAAAATACTTGTATTCATAGCTTATGACAGGTTTAAACATGATTAGACAAGTTTCTGGAATGTGGCAACGCCGCAGACTTTGGTCAATGCTTGCGGTGTTACTTGGGTTCTTAGGTCCGTGAACGGTGGAAATAATTTGGGTCCACGCATGCTACTAGAGTTTGGATGTTTCATTGGTGAAAATAAATTTTGGGGTCTTGTAGTGGGGGGTGTGTGACCGAATTCAACTGTACAGAATGAGAATACATAGGTTCCTGGGTTCATAGATGACTGTGCTGTAGGAAGTACCTTAAGTCTTCGAGATGTGGCAACATCGCAGACTTAGGTCAAATGGCTGGTGAGTTTCGTAGGTTCTTAGGTTTGTTGTGGAGAATGCGAATTCTTAGGTTCATAGGCTATGTGCAGACTTAGCTCAATGGACGGTGAGTTACTTAGGTTCTTAGGTCCGTGGACGGTGGACCTTGCGACAGGTTTAAACATGTTTGAACTTAATACTTAGGGTCTTCCATCCCAACAATGATCCAAGACTTACGGTGTTTATCAATAATAATAAATTTTGAGGTCTTAGGGTGTCAGGGTGTCTGGCTCAGTTATACTGTAACCTGTGGAGGGACAACTTAGGGTCTTAGGGTGAAAGGGTCTTAGGGTGAAAGGCTCTTAGGGTGAAAGGGTCTTAGGTGTTATAACAATAATCTTAGATACACTCCAAACCGGTGATTAATCTCAAATAGTTTTTCCATATTTGTTATGTAGGTCATCTAAACCAAAAGTAATCAATAGTCATACCTTCAACAGCTTTGTCCTAATTTAATTCTACTAACATTGCTTTCTTTGAGTTTAGAAAGGAGTGAGAAACTAGGAGTAATAGAGAAAGCATGTAGAACACTCCTGTTAAATATTCACTCAAAAGCAAATAAAATCCAATAATTTCCATCAATTTTAACTTTAATTTAGTGGCCCAGCAAAGCTAAATCCATTGTATAACATTAGGGTCAAAGGGTCTTAGGGCCAAAGCGTCTTAGGGCGAACAAAAATAGATTTTGGCGGCCATTTGTACGCGAAATCACACTCGAACATACTACTACTACTAGTATTATCAAGTAATAAAGACATGTTAATGAGTTGTGCTTGCGTGACACTGTCACAATTGTGACACTGTCACAATTGTGACACTGTCACACTTGTGACACTGTCACCTACTCCTATTACACTGTCCCACTAGTGGTACATTGTCTCACTTGTGACACTGTCAGTGGCACATTTGTAACACTGGCACACTAGTGACAGTGTCACACTTGCGACACTGACACATTAGTGACAGTGTCACACTTGTGACGCTGTCAAATACTCCTATTACACTGTCCCTCTAGTGGTACATTGTCTCACTTGTGACACTGTCAGTGGCACACTTGTAATACTGTCACACTTGCGACACTGTCACACTTGTGGCATTGTCACATACTCCTAATACACTGTCCTACTAGTGGTACATTGCCTCATTCGTGACACTTTCAGTGGCACACTTGTAACACTGGCACACTAGTGACAGAGTCACACTTGTGACACTGACACTAGTGACAGTGTCACACTTGTGACGATGTCACATACTCCTATTACACTGTCCCACTAGTGGTACATTGTCTCACTTGTGACACTGTCAGTGGCACACTTGTAACACTGTCACACTTGTGACACTGTCACACTTGCGACACTGTCACACTTGTGACATTGTCACATACTCCTAATACACTGTCCTACTAGTGGTACATTGTCTCATTCGTGACACTGTCAGTGGCACACTTGTAACACTGGCACACTAGTGACATTGTCATACTCCTATTACAATTTTCCACTAGTGGTACATTGTCTCACTTGTGACACTGCCAGTGGCTCACTTGTAACACTGTCACACTTGCGACACTGTCACATTTGTGACACTGTCACACTTGTGACACTGTCACAAAGTCCTATTATTGTGGCTATTTGAGACACCCTACGTTGTTGGGCGGTTTCCGCACCTCTCTTGTGGGTTTCCACAGCCTTCCCGTGGGTTCACGCAGCCCTCCCATTACCGTTACCGACTGAGTTATTCAACAAAATGTGAATAAATTACCGGGTTAAAAATTCTGGTTAATTCTTTTTTAATAGATGATCATAGAAGTCTGTCGACTCAGATAAAGCCGAGAATAATTGATAACCGAATTAAAAAAATTAATTTAAAAGTGAAGTTGCTAATCTAGCAAAGCTCTGGTGCGAAATTTATAGCAGCAGCGGCATTATCGCTGACATCTTATTGAAAGAAATTGGCCGTACTGACCTCAAAAATATCTCGAACGTGGCTAAAGTGTAAAATTTTGAAAAAAAAAAACTTTCTGGTTTAAGTTTTTTTAGGATCTAGTGCTAGAACTATAATTTATTCTAATGTGCAACGATAATTGTGAGTATTTTAGAAAATTTAAATAAAATTTATATTTTATAACTCCAGCAGCGACCACTAAAACACATGACACAACCCATCCCTCTGAACTACTCAGAAAATAATCCTAAAAAATTAACATTGTGAGGTTGTTAAGGTTTTTAATGTCTCGAATAGTTCCGATGGGTGGGCCGTGTCGTCTTTTTCGTGATCGGTGTTGGGGTTCGGAATCGGGTATTTTGAATCTGGTCGAATCTTAATTTTTATTGTCAAAAAGTTAATTTATTAACCAGAGTCAAGATACCCTATCTCGGACCCCAGCACTGACCACGAAAAACCATGCCACATATTAAAACATTAAAAACCTTAAGAACCTAACAATATGAGGGGATATATGTTGCAAACCTACTGAAATTATTATCAATAGGAAAATTATACGCAATGGAGATTTAGGAATTACACGTCTCAAATCCTGTTGAATATTTCATCTCAACTTTGTTGAATTTTTCGTCTCAATTTTTGTTGAATTTTTTGTCTCAATTTCTGTTAAATTTTTTGTCTCATTTTCNGTATATGACAGGTTTAAACATGCTTGGATGAGTTTGTGGAATGTGGCAACACCGCATGTGAATTCTCAGGTTGATAGGTTTGTCGAGTGTGGAGAATGTGACTTCTTAGGATCATAAGCTATGACAAGTTTCAACATGTTTGGATAAGTTTCCGAGATGTGGCAACATCGCGGACTTAGATAGACAGCAAACTTAGGTTCACATCTCCGTGTAATGTAGCAACAATGTTGACTTGTGTCGGTGGAAATACCTAGTGTAGTGTGAATTTAGCAACACTGCTGACTTAGGAGGATGATCGATGGAAATACTTAGGGATGAGAATACTTGTGTTCATAGGCTCAGACAGGTTTAAACATGTTTTGATAAATTTGCGAGATGTGGCAACACCACAGACTTGGGTCGGTGGATTGTGAACTACTTAGGTTCTTAGGTACGTGGACTGTAGGCAATGAAAATACTTGTATTCATAGCTTATGACAGGTTTACACATGATTAGACAAGTTTCTGGAATGTGGCAACGCCGCAGACTTTGGTCAATGCTTGCGGTGTTACTTGGGTTCTTAGGTCCGTGGACGGTGGAAATAATTTGGGTCCACGTATGCTACTAGAGTTTGGATGTTTCATTGGTGAAAATAAATTTTGGGGTCTTGTAGTGGGGGGTGTGTGACCGAATTCAACTGTACAGAATGAGAATACATAGGTTCCTGGGTTCATAGATGACTGTGCTGTAGGAAGTACCTTAAGTCTTCGAGATGTGGCAACATCGCAGACTTAGGTCAAATGGCTGGTGAGTTACTTAGGTTCTTAGGTTTGTTGTGGAGAATGCGAATTCTTAGGTTCATAGGCTATGTGCAGACTTAGCTCAATGGACGGTGAGTTACTTAGGTTCGTAGGTCCGTGGACGGTGGACCTTGCGACAGGTTTAAACATGTTTGAACTTAATACTTAGGGTCTTCCATCNGTGTGTGACCGAATTCAACTGTACAGAATGAGAATACATAAGTTCCTGGGTTCATAGATGACTGTGCTGTAGGAAGTACCTTAAGTCTTCGAGATGTGGCAACATCGCAGGCTTAGGTCAAATGGCTGGTGAGTTACTTAGGTTCTTAGGTTTGTTGTGGAGAATGCGAATTCTTAGGTTCATAGGCTATGTGCAGACTTAGCTCAATGGACGGTGAGTTACTTAGGTTCTTAGGTCCGTGGACGGTGGACCTTGCGACAGGTTTAAACATGTTTGAACTTAATACTTAGGGTCTTCCATCCCAACAATGATCCAAGACTTACGGTGTTTATCAATAATAATAAATTTTGAGGTCTTAGGGTGTTAGGGTGTCTGGCTCAGTTATACTGTAACCTGTGGAGGGACAACTTAGGGTCTTAGGGTGAAAGGCTCTTAGGGTGAAAGGCTCTTAGGGTGAAAGGGTCTTAGGGTCAAAGGGTCTTAGGGCCAAACCGTCTTTAGGGCCAAAGGGTCTTAGGGCGAACAAAAATAGATTTTGGCGGCCATTTGTACGCGAAATCACCCTCGAACATACTACTGTAGTCATACAAACAGTTGAGTTGCTTGAGTCAAGGACTTTTTTTTTGCTAGTTCAAGGTCTCAAATAGTTCGTCTGCTTTATAGAAGTCCCGTTTACATTAAATAAATTTAAGATGAATTCCCAACTTGTTACTGTTGTTACTTTAACAAAGGCAAATCTCAATTATCTGAATATGGTAAGGTAGCCCGATGTTTAAAATCAACATCTGCTCTGTTATTTTTAATAAGTTTTTACTTAAGCACCATTTACAACATGCAAGAATTCTTTCATGAAAGTTGAAAAATTTCTTTCAGAAAAAATTTCTAAAATTTTTCTTTCATAGTGTTAGACTGAATCTTGAGGGATTTCATTTTCGACAAAATTTCTGAAAGTTTTCTTAAACCTATTGTAGAATATTTACAAAAAATTGAAAACATTTATAAGTACATAAATAACTTTGTCATGGATTTAAACAGTTTATTGTTAAGTGGACTTGGTCTATGATTCCATAATGATTGCTATTTCGAACTAATCTTATTAATTCAAGTTTCTGGGATGTTGTCCACATTTTTATTACGAAATTTGATTATACAGTGGAATTCGTTTTATGTCACTCCTTCTTCTGTCACATGTCTCTTTGTATCACCAATTTAAAAATTCCCGGCGGATGCCCATGCACTGAAGGGTAAGAATAGGTCGCCTTATGTCACTTCGCCTAATGTCATTTTTCATCTTGAGTCACCCATTCCAACCTCACACATGGAAGTTTGCTTCTTTTATTGGCAACTTTCGTGCCATAGTTTGAATTTCATTGATCTTTTTTCTTAATTTTTTTCTAAATTGTATACATTCAACTTACACCTTAATAAAATGGGGAAACAAACATTTTCCTAACGAGAAATTCTAACCGAGAAATTAACTTTCAAAATTAAAGATAGATCAAGTATCACAGAATCCTTTCTCAATATTGAAAGGCACCTATACGAAACTTTCAAAAGTTCGTTTGTATATAGAGCCACTAAGATTTGAAACATTTTTATTCTACTAAACAGAGATAATCTTATTTTAGTAAATAATTTCAACAAATTTAAAGACTGGTCAGCGAAATTTGTAATCAAACATAGACTCAACGATTTCAGCACCAATCGCTAACAAACAAAAATTAAAAAATTAAAAAGTGGATTATGAGCTTTGAGTAATAGATTAAGTCTAATACTTATAACATCTTTAGAATCTACTTAACCACAATATACTTTTTTTTCCTTAGTTTTTTCTTTCCGTGATCGGTAATCGGATGTCTCGGTAAATTACCATTTTGTATTAGAAATGATATCTTTGACGCTTGAATAAAATGTAAATCAATCAATCAATCAATCAATCAATCCTGTTGTGTGCAGAAAAAAATTACTATTTTCATTAGGTCAAACTGGTGTAATTTTGAACACTGAGTTAACCATAGTAAAATTAATATGTAAACCAAGATTCACAAATCCGCTTTTTGTCACCAAACACTATGTTAAACACCAAAATTAAAAAAGTTGCCAATATCGCATTATGTCACCTTCGCTTTATATCACCAAAAATTTGGGCTCCCTTGGGGGTGACATTAAACGAATTCCACTGTAATTAATTAAGTTGTTGATTGAATGAATAAAACAAAATTATTTTTGAATTTTGCGGTTTAAAGTTTTTAAGTAGTTGGGGCAAATGAATAAAAATTTTCAAGAATTTTAGTCAAACATTGCAATCAGTTCCAATTATGAAAGTCTGACAGTTGTCTTGCGCAAGAGAACTTTTATGAAAGAAACCAGTCAACTTTCATTACCTGTTACATTACATGTGCAAGATTACATGAAACTTTTAACTTTTATCAAAAAATTCTTGCATGATGTAAATGGTGCTTTATTCTAATAGGAAAGCACATTAAAATTTACAAAAAACAAATACTAATTAAATAATTCATAGAACATAAAAACACATAAATATATTCAAACAAGTAAATCAACCTTCACAAGGAAACATGTAGAACAATGTATTGTAGAATATCCTCATGTGAGAAAAATATTTTTATACAATCGGAATTTGATATTTTGTCAACACTAACTTAAATAATGTTTGTATACATGTAAATTTCTAACATTTAAGTTTAGTTATTTAAGTTTTTTATTAATTTAAATAATGTTTGTATACTCTCACACTCAAGACTAGATTATTACTCTCACACTCATTTATAGATTTTTAATTAAACATTTGTGTTATTAGTATAAAGTGTGCAAATGTAACAGTAGCGCAAATTTCTTGCTAGCAAATTAGTGAAATTTGCACAATTGTTTTAGTTCTACATTTGTTCTACTTTTATAAATGCTCATAAATACAGAAAGTTACTTTGTAACCTAAAGTTTCTTCAACTGTCAGAATCAATGAAGACGCAGAACTCAAGGATCTTATTCAACAGCGTAAGGACTTGATAAAACAACTTAAGCACTTTCAGCATTTATAAGTTTCAAACACAATTTAAAATACTCAATTGAAATAAAACATTTTGTATTTAATTTTGTATTAGATTTTTTATTCAGTTTTTCAACCTCAAAAATAGTTTACACAAATAAGTTCAAAATATAGTTTCAAATTTTCATAAACCATTTGAAAATTTTGGAAGCACTTCCGGTGCAATCAAATAGTCTTCATTTGCTGCGTCAATCGCTGTTTTCAAGTTGGGGAGATAGTCGATGAGCATGTTGACGCACCGAAACCTGTTTGCATCTCCAGTGATAGGGTCAAATTCCCTAATAAAGATCCGGTTAGTCCAATTCCATTTCTCGATTTTAACAAAAACATTTTTACCAATATGGTAAGAAACTCTTTTGATTTGGCTGTAGAACTTCGCGTCTTCAGAAGCGAAATCGCTGAATTCACAACGCTTCTAAAAACATGAGAATACACGTATTAATTTAGAAACATCGATAATAGATTGTTTAACTCACTTTTGGAGAAACTGAGGACCGCTTGTGCTGTGAAGCAGTGGCTTCGGGTTCTGAGAATCCATTATCGTCAGAACCATCTTGACCATGAGAGAGAACTACTTTCTTTTTAGATTCCTTTTTAGCCTCCACACCATAAGTAATCTGAAATTAGTTAATAATTAATTCGATAAGTATTATAGTATTAAAATTTTGTTCCATTAGAGTATACTATATATATACCTCAGCTTTTTTTTTCACAGGAACAGCTTTCTTTGTAGCTTGAGATGTCTTCGATGTTAATCCTTGAGTTAATAATTTTTTGGATGATTCGACAGCTTTCGCGTTTAAGCTTTGCTTAATAGGTGCTCTTTTTATAGTCTTTCTGATTGCAACCTTAGGTGTTGCTGCTACTACCTTCTTTTGTACATCAAGTTTTTCCGGAATCCGCATNCCAATTTTTTGGATGATTCGACAGCTTTCGCGTTTAAGCTTTGCTTAATAGGTGCTCTTTTTATAAGTCTTTCTGATTGCAACCTTAGGTGTTGCTGCTACTACCTTCTTTTGTACATCAAGTTTTTCCGGAATCCGCATGAATACCGGCCAACAGAAAAACACTTAGTGTAATTTTTTTCTTCAAAACATTTGAGTAGCATTTAGTATTGGCAATGTGCTTGATTTTCTTATCTAAGTGTCTTACTGTCGCTTTGTCTGAGTTTGTTGTTTCCTCTTCCTCCTTTTCTTCATCTAAATCGATTATATTCTTTTTCTTCTTCAAGTTCCTTTTCCAAATCTTCCCCATCTTCAGCAGTGTCTTCTTTTTTCTTCTTCTTCTTCTTCTTCTTTCGGTAAATTTCAATTTTTTAAAATATTTTTTGAAGCTAACCTTTTCTTGGTTTGCTTAAACTCATCTTCAAAGCACCAAAAAAGAAATTTTATTTTCAAAATTTTACGTGATTTACTATTGAAGCCCACAATTGAACTGCGATAAGCCAACATTTGAATAGCATAAACGTAACTTAGCAAAAAAATTGCAAACGCATTTCCGTTCATGGAATTTAAAAATTGTGTGAATTTTTGATGTAAGCACAAAGACACTTTTTTTTTGCTTTTACCACTGCTTCGATTATTACCAGTATTGGAACTTATTTTATTTATCAGTAAATTTAATTTAAAAAAATTTCAACCTTGTAACTTAACACTTTATATTAATATATATAATATTTTTTCGAAATTAAAAAAAATCTTTTTGAAAAAATGACAAATATTTTTTTTATTTCCATAAGAGGATAATATAACACCTCTAGCTTGGAAGAGAATCATATGCACACGCATAGCTTCATTTACAGTAAAATATTCAAAATTGAGAGTGATTCCAAGTTATTTTCCAGAAAGTGAAGAGTGCAGATACTCATACATATTATTATCAATGACAACGCTTCATTAAAAAGTTTTATTTTTTGGGTTTTAAAGAAAGTACCAAATCAAAAATTGAATTTCGACAATGGCAAAGATTCGTAATGTAAGTCTTTTATCTTATTTCGCTAGTTTAATATAACTAGAAGAATCAATTCTAAATTAATTAAAATTAAACAGGTGCCAATGGACTTGACTTGCCCAGTATGTGGATGTGAAAAATTATCAACACAGTATTTACTTCACGTCTTCAAGTGCCGTCGGCTTCAACAGAAGAGAGTTTCAAAAATTCCACGCTTAAGTCATAAATGTCTCGTATGCAAGAAGCTGTTCCATCCCCACATTAAACTTGAAGTGCATTCTGCCGCTGTACACATTCATTTGTTACATCACCAAGTTTTGCCATGATGAGTCTTCGAGTAAAACAACAATTTGGGTTTAGGAGCAGGCGTAAGTCAGAATTACTTGACATTTTATCGTTCAACGAATCAGTGCCCTAAAAGAATATGTATCCACATATCGACACATATGTGTGAAGGAAATTACAAGTTTAGACATATTGACAAGTTTAAATCCAAAATTCATAATGTCATTTGTGAAAGTCTAAATGAGTTTAGTATACTCAAATCACAAATGAGTATCAAAGTTCAATTCAAAAGATATGTTTGCTATTCCAAATCAGGGGATAGAATTTTTGAAAATCAGGACAAATATGTCAATTCTAATATGATGGTAATCATGAACAAATTTGTGAACCTGGATAGGTACTTCAAAAGTTGTGCAGCGAAAATTTATCATATTGTTTCGAAATCGGGTTTTTAGTATAAGTATTTCGCCAAAGAATTAACCGGATTAACTAGCCTCTAAAAGATATGGGTTTGCTTGGACCAAATCAATTATAAGGAAAATAGAAGCAAATAAGTCGTGATAGAGGATATGCGGTTTTCCTCTGACGTAATGGGGCTAATCTATAAAACTTTATTTTTCCGGCGTCACGAGAAAGGAAGGGTTCAGTACGTTCATAGCGGTTGGTCAAGTCAGTTTTTTTTGTGTTATTGTTTTTTTAATCAACTGTCTGCTGTAAGTACTTTTCAATTAATAAATTAATAAATCTATCTTTATACTAAGTTGAGTGAGACTGGTTTTGGAAACTTGGCATTTTCTTTGTCTATGGTGGTATCAGCATCGAAAGAGAAGAGAAAGATACCATTATTTCAAATCATCCCTTCGGTCTAGTGTTCGAGTTGGAGGTCCTTCCGTATCCCACAGTATACAGTGGACTTAGCAGGGCTCCATCCCTGCTTTGGGTCGTCAAAGTCCCGCGTGGTCCCCTCCATCAATTCAGCGAGGCACCTAGTTCGAGGTTTCCTCCAACCCAGCATGTTCCCACTATCGGTCTCCGATATCGTCCGGTGTAACCGGGATTAGACGGGGAGTTCAGTGATTGAGAGTGAATACCTCGGTTTCCGCAGTGACACCCGTGATCTCTGGACCCAGTTCGACAATAGCCCCTCGGAATCCTCCAGGGACGGGAAAGAACACCCCGACTACAGGATATCGGGAAGACGTGGGTTTCGGCCCACTGGTAAGTTTTCCTAGTCTGGGATTAGCAGAATATTAGGCTATAAAGCTATCCGGAGAACCTGGGGATAGAGTAGTACAGGACAAACCTCAATTCTTCTGCAGGACCAGTAGGCCGGAGAGCCCAGAGAGTGTTTTCCGTTTTCCTAACAGAGCGAAACGTCGAGTGCTTTCCAGATAGAGTAAGGTGTTTAGCTATTCCCAGGAGAATAAAGGAGTTCTCCCGTAAAAGAGAGAGGAATTGAATACACATTAGGCCCATTAGATTGTTCCAGGAGAGTCCGTTATCTAATACTCGTTCACCCTGCGGGAGTTACCAGTTCACCCTGCGGGAGAAACTGCGAGAGTTACCAGTTTACTCTGCGGGAGAAACTGCGGGAGTTACCAGTTCACCCTGCGGGAGGAACTGCGGGAGTTATTAGTTCACTATGCGCGAGAAACTGCGTGAGTAATCTAGTTCACTCTGTGGCACAAACTGCCGGACTTACCAGTTCTCCCTGCGGAAGAAACTGCGCGAGTAGTCCAGTTCACCCTGCGGGAGAAACTGCGGAAGTTACCAGTTCACCCTGCGGGAGAAACTGCGGGAGTAGTGCAGTTCACCCTGAGGGAGAGACTGTGGGAGTAGTCCAGTTCACTCTGCGGAAGAAACTGCGAGAGTATACCAGTTCACCCTGCGGGAGAGACTGCGGGAAGACTCCAATTCACTCTGCGGAAGATACTGCAGGTCAGCCAGTACAATCCATAGTCACTGCGGTTTAGAATCAATACCCCATAGTTAGTGGATACCGATTATCCGGAGACTACCCACAGTCTCTGCAGTTCACATAAAGTGGATTTTCTAGTTCTTCCTGCAGTACGGATTGATTAGAACCTCACAAAGAAATCGGACTAGGTTACAATGATTAGCCCTGAGACCCAGAGACAAAAGTGAAATAATTTCCTTTGCATGTCAAATAAACCCAAGAATTAGACAAGTAATAATCAGGAAACGATACTTATAAATCCTAACAACATAACCGAAGCCCCGAAATTATCACCACGCCACAATGTTGTCAACATATTTGAACAGTATGGTTCTGGCTGCCAGTTAAACAAGGTACTTATATGTGATATAAAAATATCTAAATTCCATCCGTTTAAGGGTAGGTCGTGAATGAACGTTTCTCTTGATCTAAAAAAATGCTGCTGTGAATATAAAAAGTAAACAGAATATGCGCTTCAAAGCAGCAATCTAAGCGGTTTCACAAAGTCCTGTAAATCCAAACAAATTTTTATCTTACGCTGAAAAGCTTTACGATTTCAGCTGTATTCACCATCCAGTCAGCTTGACATCAATTCAAAAATTTGAAAAGGTTAACAAAATTGCAGTAAATATTTTTACAGACCATTCAGTAAATGGACTACTTCCCATCCAGATTTCAAGGTTCAACAATACTGATTTTAAAACCGTAAATTTACTACTTCTTACTAATCCAAAGAATTCAAGATCACATTACGTTGCCATAAAGGACATTGATCGACTACTAAAAAAAAAGGAACACCGAAGAGTTCTTTGTTACAATTGTTTGCACAGAGCTCCTCTATTTAAATAGAAATGTAATGACCTCATGTGACGGTTATTGCAATCTTCGGGCTCATCGCATGCTGTGATAATTTTGACTTTCAATAGATAAAGATTCCGGTTTCAACCGATGAAGCTCCACCATCTATTTGTTTTGATAACCTCCATCATCAGCCCAAAGTTGGTTACGTAGTGTATGCTGACATGGAGTGTATGTTAGAGCAAGTTCCTTCTGCTAATTCATCCAACCAATTAAAAAAAAAAGAAGAAGAAGACATATTCCTACTGGATTTTCGTACGCCGTCGTGAAGGAAAAATCCGAGTTGGTAGCGCATCGAACCTACAGAGGAACTGACGCTGTGGATGTATTTCTTGAGGATTTACTGGAAATATCCAATATCATCACCGATAATTACAAAGTCAACGTGTTTCTCTCAATGTCAGAAGATGACATTGTCAGTTTTGAAAAAACCACAACTTGCAATATTTTCTCAAAGACCTTTGATAAAGACCCGAATGAACAGAAATATCGCGAGCACAATCATTTCACATGTAAACCATTTAATATATTAGTCTGACCAGTTTACGTTATGATTATGTCTATTAAGGAGAGGATCGTGGGGCCACACATCAAAGCTGGAATTTAAACTATAAGCAAAAATATATCTTTCCTGTGCTTGTAAGTTTGGCTACTTTAACTCTAACCGATTTATTCATATATCACATAACTTTAACGATTTTTAGATGCATAACTTTCGCGGATACAATCACCACCTCATAATTCAAGGATTGAATAAATTGGAAAAAAAATATAACCGTTCTACCAACCAATTCTGAAAAATACTTGTCGTTGAGTGTGAACAATTTGAAATTTATAAACTCATTACAGTTTATGAATTGTGGTCTCAGTGATTTAATCGAAAATTTGAAGATTAATAAAGGAAACAGTTGTGGAATTTTTGTGAAGGTGTTTGGCTCTAAATTGAGCTTGCTCACTCGGAAGGGAGTGTTTTCATACGACTAAATAAACTATCGGAGTAAGTTTGATCAGAAGCAACTTCCAAAAAGACCAAGATTTTTCAATTGACATACGAAGGAGTAGGCCTCTCTGAACGACTATGCCTCTGCTAAGAAGATTTTTAAAGTGTTCGAGTTCGAGAATCTCGGAGAGTATCATAATTTATACCTATTGACGGACAGTCTACTGCTAGCAATTGAAGAATTCTGAACACTGTCTTCGCAAAACTTTAGACTGGATCCCGCCCACTCTGTTTCATTGCCGGGAATGGCATGAGATGCCACGTTAAAAATGTCTGGTGTTCGGTTGGAATTAATCACAGATATAGAAAAATATCTGTTTTTTGAACTAGGAATTTGAGGTATGTGAATAGTTTTTAATTGGTTTACATGATTTTACTATACATTGTAAAATAATTTTCAGAAGGAATTTTTCAAATTAGTTTGTGTCATTGTGTTGCTTCTAACAAATACATGCCAGGGTATGAAGATACAGGTGAGGAACAATTTCAAAAATACATAGTTGTTTGGAATATAGTAAATCTCTATGGGAAGGCCATGCAGCAGCTTATCTCTGTCAGTAATTTTACCTTCTTGGACTAGGGTCTAGTTGACTCCTTTGGCATTATGTTAATTTCCGATGAAGGGGATCTGGGATACATATTGGAAGTGGATTTGGAGTATCCAAAGCATCTTCCAGTTCGATTATCAGGACTACTTTTTGGCAGTAGAAAGGACAACAATTCCTTTAACCAGTTTCAGTCCGTACCAGCAGAAGCTTCTGACCAAACTACAAATAAACTATAGGGAAGATCAAGCGAAACTTGTACCTCACCTATCAGGAAAAAAAAAATTATATTTGCCACTACCGAAATCTCAAGTTTTATGTTGAACAGGGTCTATGGATCACACGAATCCACCGAATTCTTGCATTAAAGCAGGCTGCTAAGTTAAAAACTTATGTTGACTTCAACAGCATGAAAAGAGGAGCGGCAACTAATAAACTTGAGCGAGTCTTCCACAAGCTCTGCGTCAAGCAGTGTTTGGGGAAGGTATAAAGTCGGTACGAAAACGGATGAACATCAGGTTGGTAAATGATGCTGAAAAAGCTAGTCGGCTAATTGCACGAGCCCACTTTTTATCTCATGATATACTAAGAGATAATTTAGTGGCATATAAAATGCAAAAAAATTGTGTAACGCTCAGGACAGCAATTTACACGGGTTTTAGTGTTCTAGAATTGAGCAAGCCTCATATGGCGAAATTTCATTATAACAACGTGAAGACAAAGTGGATATCAAATTCCGAATTATTAATGACATACACAAACTCCCGTGTATCTGCATCAGAACCAACGACGTTTATAAAGACATACTAGCTGACAAACACCTCTTGGGCACCAGTTTCTTGCCTCAAACCGATCCACTCTACTCACTACAGAACAAATCAGTCATTGGAAAAATGAAAGACGAGGTGAATAGTAAAATTCTCCACAAATTTGTCTGACTTGGACCGAAGTCCTACTGTTTCTTAGGAAGTAACGAAGATAGTCAAGACTTCAAGAAGATGGCTTTCAAAGGTGTTCCAAAACGGATTCAGAAACGAATTGTTACTTATAATCGATTAGAAAGAGTATTGTTTAATCAAAATATTATTGGTTGCAATATGACCAATAAAAGATCTTATAAACATAAGATTTACAACATCAATTTCAAGAGGTATGTCACACACGGATTTGATTTTAAGCGTCATATAGTTGCAGATGATATACACAATTTGTCGTATGGTCATCACTTAATTACAACTCAATAGAAATTAGCGTAGTAATAATATAATATTTATCTTTACAACAATAATAAATTGTGGGAAACGATGTAGCGTCAGCTGGTAGAGTTCATTAATATTATTAAGAATTAGGAAAAGGTAAGTAAGTTAATTAGGAACTTTACTTTAAATAATAATTTAAATAACAAAAACAGAACAAAATAATTAAGAAAAAGTGAGAGATATTTCCTCTTCGAGATCTCAAAGGGTAATGACCTCTTTCTTTCTTGTTCTCTTCTTCTTTATCATTTCGGACCAAACGTAACCCGTAAACAAAAATGGTCTCCATGGCATTCCCACAGATCTCCTCTTCCTGGGTAGATCGTGTCCTCACGATGAGAAGGGAAAGGNACGACCAAACGTAACCCGTAAACAAAAATGGTCTCCATGGCATTCCCACAGATCTCCTCTTCCTGGGTAGATCGTGTCCTCACGATGAGAAGGGAAAGGGTTTAAATAATAAAAAACGAAGGAAAATAAAAAATAAAAACTTTATAAATTTGACGCGAATTGCAAAGTAATTTTAATTTTCAATTTTAACGGGGGTTTTCGACAAGGAAAACGAGAGCGAGACGGCTCCATCACTCAAATCTCTGAGGCAAGTTGGGTGTGAGGTGGTGGTGTTGGTTCACGGAGACGCCATTCTACTTCTTCTGCTGCTCCCAGAAACTCTCCCAACACCTCAATTTCCCCGGGAGTATCTGGTGAAAGGACGACCTCGTCCTCCAAGACATTTTCCACCTTGATTGAATTTAGGTCGATAAGATCAATTTCCATATCCGAATCCATGTTACTGTAAATTATGATTTTAAGGGATATATAAGAAAGTTTCGGTAAATACGATTATAAAATGAATATTTGTGTGATTGAGAAAGTAAATAAGAAACGGTAAGTCGGTAATTAATCGAAATCAATCGATCTAATTCTGGCTCGGGGAGGACGTGGATTTTGTCTAGGTCTTAGGCGATTTTTCCAAAAAGGTTGAATTAATTCTGATTTGTTTTTAACAAAACCAATACGATTGTCTATTCTTTTATGTGGAAGTGAAATAATTGTATCCTGGTTATTCAATAAATCATAACACGGTAAGTCGTTTTGTGCTGATAGATTGGGCATCTCATCATTTGAGGATTGAATGTAAGGTGGAGAAGACAAATTTGGTAGATCAGAATCTAAGTGTAAATATGAGAAGTTATCTAGCTCTAACAAAAAATTTCCATCGGAATTGTCAAAAGTATGATATAATTTAACATTTTGTATGGAAACAATACGAGTTTTTGTCTCTTTAGCTCCCAGTAAAGTCACAATTGCTATATTTGTTGGACTAGTGTGTTTTATAACTAGAAAAGAACCTTTCCATTTTTCTGCCAACTTAGTTGATAGACCCTGTTTGCACGTAAATTTCTTTAACATTACTAGTTGGTCTTTTTCATAAGTAATCGGCTGATGAGTGGAATTAAATAACTGCTGTACATTTTTCTGAGCAACAATTGTATTACGCCGTGCTTCTGCTAAAGCTTCCTGAAAACGAGGTACAAAAACACTCTGTTCTTCTTCGGTTTCGTCATTTTGTAGTAAATCTCGTAAAGTCGGTAAAAATTTATCGCAAGGTAAATTTGGTTCTCGACCATAAACCAAAAAGTAAGAAGAATGACCAGTAATTCTATAAACTATCGAATTCATTGTAAAAGCAGCCAGTGGAAGGAGTTGGTCCCAATCTTTTTGGTTAGCTTGGACACATTTAGCGAATATACGTTTTACTGTGCCATTAACCTTTCGTCAATTCCGTTAGCCTTAGGATAATATGGAGATGTGCAAATCAATTTAATTCCCCGAGTGTAGCAAAGTGAGAAAATTCCATAGAAGTCAAATGTGTTCCTTAATCGGTAAGGGTTTTAATTGGACATCCATGACAATTGATCAAGTCACGTTCCAGTACTCTAATTGCGCACTCAGAATCTGCGGAATGGACTGGAAAAACCTCGATATATCGTGTTAAAAGGTAAGTAACGGTAAGTGCATATTGGTTACGTCTTGGTGTCATTGGAAGTAGACCGATAAAGTCAATACCAACTGCTTCAAACGGAAAAGACGGTGATTCCATTGGATTACTTTGTCCTTTTATAGGAGCGAGGTTATGTAACTGACAAGTAGAACAACTGCGTAAAAAACAAAGTAGATGTTTGTACATGCTTGGCCAGTAGTATCGAGATTTAATTGAATGCCAAGTTTTGAAAAATCCTAAGTGACCACAGGAAGTAACATGAATATCGGTAATTATTTTGTTCCTTGTTTTTGTTGGAATAACCAAACGCCACAGACGACCGTATTCGTTAGGATTACTTCGATATAAAAAACTCTGTTGAAGTTGATACTTTTTAATATCCAAAGGTTTTTTTAAAAATTTAACGTTTGACTCGTTTTGTTTAAGAAAATTGATAATTTTTCGGAAACATGGTAACCTCTTTTGTAGAACGTAAGTATTCAACCCTAGGAACATCTACCTAATTGAGCATTTGGATCTTTCAAATTTATCAGATGACAGAGGGAATGGTGATCAGTAAAGACATCAAAGTGTCTATCATAAAGATATGGACGGAATAATCCTACCGTCCAAACAATTGCCAAACATTCCTTCTGTGGAATAGCATAATTTCTTTCAGTAAAAGAAAGATGACGAGAAGCATAAGCAATGACTCTCTTTACCATCCTGAGTTTGACAAAGAGTTGCTCCAATTCCATGACCACAAGCATCGGTATGAAGGAAAGTTGGGCGTGTTCTTCAGGATACACTAACACTGGAGCAATACAAAGTTTTTTTTTAAGGTCATTAAATGCTTTTTCTGCCTCTGAAGTCCAGCTGAATTGAACCCCTTTTTTATCAAGATTGTGTAAAGGATTAGAAATTCTTTAGAAATCCTTAACGAATCGTCGGTAATACGAACATAGAGCGACAAAAGAACAAATCTCTGAAACATTTTTGGGAGTTAGAAACTCACGAACTGCACGAATGTTTGCCGGATTTGGAGAAATACCGTCTGCGGAAACAATATGACACAAAAATTTGAGTTCTGAGTCCCCAAAAGCTAACTTCGCCAGTTTTAATTTCATTGAGGCGTGTCTCAACGCTTGTAGAACAAGTTTAAGGCGTTCTAAATGGTCCTGAAAATTTTTTTCAAACACAATAATGTCGTCCAAATATACTAAGAAACTGATCATTTTAATGAACCCAACGCTGAATCAACAAGCCGCTGGAAAGTAGCAGGTGTATTACAAAGTCCAAAAGGCATAACGTTAAATTTGTACAAGCCATCAGGTGTGACAAAAACGGTTTTAGGTGTATCCCCAGGGTCCATTTCTACTTGGTAGTAAGCCTGATTACAATATATCGTAGAAAATTTTTTAGCATCCCTTAGACGGTCAAGGACATCGTCCATGCGTGGTAATGGATAACTATCTCGCCTTGTTAGTAAATTAATCTTTCGGTAATCAACGCAAAATCTACAAGACCCATCTGGTTTAGAAATTAAAACAACTGGAGAATTCGAAGGAGAAACAACACCACTCGTGAACATACGATCAACTGATTTACTAATTTCTTGTTTTTCTACAAATGAAACCCGATAAGGACGTTGTTTAATAGGAGCAGAATTTCCAGTATCAATTTTATGTGTTGTTAATTTTGTTCGCCCAAGTTTCGTAGGATCAGACGTGAAAACATCTTGATATTCGTTAAGGACGGAACAAATTTGAGATTTCTCAATATTTGAAAGATTGGCACCTATTTTGACTTCAGACAAGAATTCTGGTAATATAGTCTCGGCCGAAGTCGTACTCAATAAATTCAATGATGCTAAAGAAACACTAAGTTTCGTCGATTTAGGAGATTGAAACTCCTCAGGTGAACATTGAATCATAGATTCATCCGCTACTTCAAAATTTCCAAGAATCTCATGTTGTCTTAATTTAACAAGATGATTACCGATATTAAAAATCCAAGTGTGGCCAATTCCGTTTGATACCATTGTTAAAAAATTTCCAATAGCTAAAAGTTTAGAATTTTGAAGTGCATAGAAAGATGAAACTCTGAATAAGCCTGATATTGAATTATCTATATGAAATTCTACTTTGTAACAAAAATTTGGCGGTACCACGAGAGATGAAGATAAGAAAATCCGACTATTCTTTGGAATTATATCCAGTGCAGGCGGCTTAGGAAAGATGGAGGGTAGAATATCCGGCAACTACACACTACACAAATCCTCAACGGTTGAAATTCCATGTGTCGTGATATCGGAATTAATTGGCCGAATCTCCAGCGAAAGAGAGTCACAACGTAAAGTCGTATGATGGTGACTTAAAAAATCCATACCAATTACAATTTCGTTACTTAGACCCTATATAACAAAAAAAATCCATTCCAACTCGAAACAATTTAAGGTAAAATGAAATCAAACCACTTTATTAATTGATTTAGTTGTGATTGACCAATAGAAAGTCGGATAAGAAAAGGTGTAACGGATTTCTCGGTAATAATATTAGAATTAATTAATGGTAATAAATTTGGGTTTATCGCTGAAATCGAGGGACCCTTATCGATAAGAGATTTGATTTCCCTAGAATCAAATTTTATAGAATGATGGAACAAATCTTTAGAAACAGAAATAACTTTTACATTAGAAGTGTTTAACAACGTACCCAATTTTTGAATTTCGTATTGTTGAGAATAATCATTATTGGCGACATCAAATTTTGGCAGAATTATCTAACAAATATTCGGCAAATGTTCGACAGAATGTCGGAAAATCAACGCCCGAAGTTTGAGAAAACTTATTACTAATTTTCGGCTAATCGGCAGAAACACGAACAGAAGAAGACTTATTACTAATTTTTGGCAGATCGGCAGAAACGCAAGCAGGAGATTCAGAGGCCTGAATTGCGGCGTCTATTTTGGTACCCTTAACTAAATGACAAAGTGAACGAATTAACGAATTGGCATCGAAACAAGAACTACAACCAGACGACAAATCTGTGCATTCGACGAATTCGGCTGATTTTGGAACTATATCTAATGTACTATTATTTACGATAAGAGAGGCAGAAGTCTGATGGTCTTGTAACACCAGACTCTTTAGTTTTCCAGTAATTTAGGGACATTGGAATTGGGTTGTTGGTTCGTATTGTTTTGATACGGTTGTTGATCAAACTGTGGTGGTGGACAATTATAGGCGTATCCTTGTTGAGAATACGAGTTATTCGGCTGTGAATACTGTTGAGAATATGACATCTGTCGTAGAGTGAAATTTTGAACCGATTGATCAGAATTTTGTCTAAAGCTTGTTGTTGTGAGTTTTGGAATATCTGTCTTGATCCCTGGATGCCCGAGTTCCAATTACCCATTGGAATGCCCCGGTATCCTCCGAGAAATCTTGGTGATTTTTATTATCCGGTCGTTTTTTGCAATATCTAATCACATGACCCTTTTCGTGACAATAATGACAGATGGGTCCATTGGTTGGAGATCGAGAATACATAAAAGCAACAGGATTATGGAAAGGCGGAACCTGTGAGCGAAAATTTGTTTGTTGTCCAAATCGTTGTGTCTCCACAGACATCACAGCAGGTGGAACAAAAGAAGTAACTTTAGGTTTCGATATGGATAAATCCCGAGAATAAACCTCTTCGTATTTACGTAAGCAAATCAGAAAATCAACAGGAGAAAGAGTATTTGTGAGAGCACAAACCTTTTGAAATTCAGGTGGAGTAGCTGAAATACGTCGTTGAACCTTCACTTCTTCTGACAAATGAGGATTAAGATTTCTAAGCAAATTTAATTTTTCGTTACAAACGTTTCAGCATTATCGCCAAATTTGAAAATCAAATCTCAATTTTTTTGACGATATTCGGACTTTCGGGCAGTTGGATCAAAAAACTCACATAATTCCTGACAGATAGAATGCCATATTTGATCGGAAG
This sequence comes from Holacanthella duospinosa, assembly GCA_002738285.1. Classification (NCBI taxonomy): domain Eukaryota; kingdom Metazoa; phylum Arthropoda; class Collembola; order Poduromorpha; family Neanuridae; genus Holacanthella; species Holacanthella duospinosa. Next base: position 23,265 of record NIPM01000519.1, read on the forward strand.
AAATATTAGGATTATCCATATCACGCTTAATTCGAGGCCAAATGGAAATGTACCAAGTTTTTGCAATGCCATCAAGTATTCGATCGAAATTATTAAGCCTAATATCAACAGAAAAATTCTAGCTTTGGAAGTCATGTACTAATCTTCCAATGAAATTATGAGGGTCGGTTGAACCGTCAAATCGTCTCACAAATTTTATAGCCTTGTGAATCGCAACGGTAGGAACGGTAAAGTTAGGTGGATAAAGGAAAGGTGTCAAATTTGCATTCATTTGCGTGGATACAGTTTCCAATGGTACAGGCGACGGTACAACCGAACTCCTAAACGTACGGGTTGGAACCGTGGGAAGCTGGTAAGGAGATTTGTAAAGTCTTTCTGGAACTGGAAGAGGTTTTGTAGAAATAATCGGCGTTCCGATAGGAATCGAAGCCGCCGACCTATTATTCACGATTATAATAAGCAAAACTTCGTCACGCATAAATTCCTCCAAATCTCCCTTAGAAAGGCTAGCCGAACGGTTTTCTGTGGAATTTGGGTTATCCAAAAGGTTCCACATAATTTTCAAAGCGTAATAAACGAGATTAGAATGTGAGACTTTTGAAGAAAACTCAATCCAAAAAAAAATCCAAAAAAAATTAGGCGAATGTTAACGGTAAATCGTAATTGTAAATAAAGAAAAGAAGAAAAAGAAACTTGAAAAATTAATCTAAAAGATTTAAAACAATTAACGGTATCACAAAACAGTCAAAAAATATTTTAGGTGGAGAAAAAGTTTGTTTCCAAAAAACAATTCTCAATAAGTTGAGCGGAGCAGAGTGGATTAGCTGATGAATGAAACTTGAGCTCAACAGGGGTCAATGAACTCAATTTAAACGTAATAACACGAGAAAGTTCTGAGCTGAGCTGAGCTGAAACTGCCGAATGTTGAGCCTTGACCTCAGAGGTCAAATCCACTTCTTAGTATGAAAATGAGTTGAAATTGAAATGACACTTACAATATCCGGATCCCTCACGGATGAAAATGATGCAAATAAAATATGCCAAGAATCCAGGAATTGTCGCTTGCTGTTAATGATAGGAGCGGTCTGCCGTTGTCTTCCACCAAAGGGTCCAACGGTGTATCTTGCTCGTCAGATTTTGTGAGAAAGAAAAGTAGAGTAGCCGGTGTATTTCTACACTGGAAAATGGGTCTCCTTAGCTCACAGGAGAGTTTATAAATCATACTTATTGTCTCTGGGGAGTAAAGCCTCGCTAGGTTACTGTGAGAGTAACAAGTCTCCTCACATCTAACCACCGGGTGATACAGAATCCTTTCCACAAAATATAATAATTATCTTTACAAGAATGTCCTTAAAATAATAACTATTCTCTTCCGGCATATGGGACATTTGGATTGGGTTGTAGAACAACTGAGACAAATTGCCAAGTGACAGCAAGGTACGTACAAGTAGGCAGTGGTTGCCTACAAGCAACTTTTGTAGGAAATTAGGCTCCTGTGATCATTTAGGTGTTGTGAGATTTCTGAATTGATTTCTTGGTCTGGTGTTTCACTATGGTATGGTGAGTCATTTTTAAGATGTGCTCCAACTTGTGCCTGAAAAGCATACTTTAGAATTAGCACAATTATAAAATTCTCTTATTAAATGGACACTAAATTATAAATGTAGCGGAAATGCTTACATTCTGACCATTGGTTTGATGCATATGTAGATTTAAAATATAAGAGGCACAAACAGGATACTGATCTGCATGCTCCTCTCAAGGATCATCCGTTGCTTAACATTGATAAAGGCAGAGTCTACAGTAGAAGCAAATAACAATGTCTGACGTAAAGTCGAGGCCACTGGGAGATGAATTACGCACACCTGCAAAAAAAAATTAAAAGTCGGCAAAACCTTTCAGCTCGATCACTTTTAGTCCATTTAAGGTAATTTATTCAGAATAATTCTTAAACAAAAAAATTATAAAACAAATTATCATTAATTTTTGACAAAAACAAAATAAAAAAAAATCATTATAGTAATGTAATGTAAAAGTTGATCTGAATGCGTCAAAAAGTTAATAAGAAATAAAAAACATTAATACGACTATAATTTACAATAAATATAGTAGCAAGTTAAAAAAAATTTTGAATCTAAAGATTTCTAACTAATCTACTAGTTGTAATAATCGATGGGTATTCCATATTTTTCATTGATTACTTTTACAGAAAAACTGAATGACTGTGTATTTTTTAAGATGTGTTTTTCTATTTAAATAGAACTGGTTACATTATGGTTCACATCGTTATTTATTATTGAAAATTTTATTACTTTCGCTTCAATTGTTGCAATGATTCCAGTGAGGATTTCGTGTAGAAATTTTGGAAACGTATGCTTTAGAAAAACATTTTTAATTTACAAAAATTGTTTAGATAGAAAATGGACTGGCGGCTATGTTTTTTCCTTCGTCGTTGACAACAGTAGACTGAAAAGTAAAGCAAATGACGAAAACCATAAATACTGCTCTTAACATCTAAGAAAATCACAAATACAAAGTAATGAATATGATAATATTCGTAACGATTGCTATTTAACCTTGACTTTGAAACTTTAAATCTCACTAAATGACAGGATAAATTTGTGATTGAAGTAAGATAGAAGAAGTAGAACCACTAATACCATTGGAAACGGAAACTAAGATGTGTTGTGACTTCGGGATATTTAAGGAAGAGAAATAAATAAATATGTTAACAGAAGGACTGACGGACATACAGCATCTACAATGTGTACTACAACAAATTGTGATTCAGAGAATTGTTGTAGTACTGGGTACATACCTTGTGGAGTAGGTCGTCAGGAAAATCAATAGATGCGTGTACTCATGACAAAGAGTGTAGATGCATATATTCAATAGCATGCGCCCTTATCCAAGAATAATAGAAATATTTCTTTGTTTTCTGAATACACCTTTTGAAACATTGATCCTTTTTCGTAGGGTCTGTAAAAGAACAATATTTGGGCCTTTTTATTATCAACAAAAATATTACTGTGAATAGGGAACACGCTTAGTTATCACAAATTATAGTTTTCTTCTTTACAAATTGATTCGTTAGAAATGGAATTTTGTGGATTGAGGCTTACAAGTTATGTTTCCATTGTGTTCATTACGAAAATCATCTTGTTCATCCACTCCTATAGAGTAGATTATTGTATTGACGGTTCTTTTTACAACTACTTTACTCATGGGAAAGAACGATACAATTTATTTACTGATAATGAAGTTCATAAGCAAATCCAAAATTGTCTACTACATTTTATTAACTTTATGGTGAACAGTGAATGCAGTAGTAGTCAAAAACTGATCAGAGTAAATACAACTGAACAATTACTATACCCAGGGAGCGGTAGTCAAATGATGTTTTGTATCTCAACAACATTTCGATATTTATCTCATGAATTTAAATTTTCTTCTTTTTAATTATATCCAAAATTAATAACTTAATTTTTATCCCATCTGGACTTAAAATCTCAATTGTCAAATACTCCAACGCTACCAAAATTTATGTCCCAACGCTTTTGTTGATTATGTAGAACCAGATTTTCCTCAGACTGATTTTTTTCGTCACAAAAGAAACACACCTCAACCGTGTTTTTTTTACACATAATCGTACTTACTACACCAAATAGTTAACAAACAACAGACAATACAATTTGTATGGCAGTGATAAAGTGGTTTTGAAGCGAGAATCTCAGATTTGTCTTGATTTTTTGAAATCTAGAATCACAAAATTTATTTGTAAACAATCACAAAAATTGTCTGTAGTCGACCCAACTAATTGCATGTTTATGCTAGATGACGAATCGCCCAAAAAATGTGACAGCGTTGATGCATGCAACAATACCCACTGTCTACCACTACAACCCACTGCAGTAACATTTTCCAGCTTCAACCACTCAAGTTTTGGTTACCTCTATTCAATTCGAAAATATAAAGCTAATCAAAAACTTGATTTCAAATGCAGTTTGTCTACTAAGAAGATGAGTCCTCGGCGAATACGAATGCCATTTTATGAACTGAATACAAATTATAGCAACACTGGAATAGCGTTCACATTACCAGGAACAAGGTTTGCCATAAATATTTTTTGAATAAAGCAGATGTATTTTGTTTTGTTGTTAATGTATTCTACCATACATATTTGCGCAAGTTGGAGTAAGGATTGTGAGTTGAGTGTGAAAGAAGAAAACTTTTCACAACACTCATAAATAACTAATAGCCCCTTAATTCTCTTTTTTGATGCCCCAACCACAGGTGGGCGTTGAGGGTGCGCCGCACTTTCCGCACTCGCACTTGCTTCGAAAATTTAGAAACGCACCGCACTCGCACCGCACCTTGACCATATCTCACCGCACCCGCACTAGTGAGGGTGCGAGTGTGGAAAGTGTGGCGCACCTTCAACGCACAACTGTTGCCCCAACTTGCATAACGGATTATTTTGTATGAAATTTCTATTCAACCATTCTAATTTAATTGCAAATTCCTAGAATTTTATTAATAAAAATTTAGACCAAACTATTTTGCTGCAGGATTTCAACATCAACTTGAATCTGAACCTCTAATTTGAATAAAAAGTCCTAAAAAAATTTAATCAAGAAGGAAACATTTGATTTGCCAATTTTGATACGCCTGTGGACTTGCACCGATTATTCAAAATGCAGTAAAAACAACGGATATCTTAAAAGTAAGTTCCTTATCGGGCTAGTATCTGCTAGACCCTGGGTACTATCTTTTGGCTCCTTGTATTGTTATAAAAGATACTGGCACTCTATCTGTGTCTATCTAGACTCAACGGTCGAAATCGGTTATGCCTGCATCAAGAACTCCAGACATGACGTCAAGAAAATCATCTGGATGTAACTCCACCTCAAAGAATGAAGAACTGCCAACTCGAAAACGACAGAGACACTTCACAGAAGACGATGCTCCACCGAAGTGGGCGAGAGAATTAATCGCCACAAAAATGCAGTCGATTGAGTTACAAAACAAAATGAATCGTACCCTAACAGCTGTTGATACGAGACTGGGATTAATAGAACACCGTATCGAAAAGTTAGAGCTCGAAACAAATCACAATTACCACGAAATCAAAACAATTGAAAAAAAATGCAAGGACGATGTAAGCAAACTTTAGCAACAAGATGACAAACTAACAAACCAGCTGCGAAAACAAATCATGTTAATTATGGGATTGGAAGAAAAGGACACATGATTCTCACTTGGTTCAGTTAGTCGAATCATTCGTTGAAAAGAAGACTGGAAGGGAAATAAAAATCGATGAAGCTTTCGGGATAAGAAAACGCGATCCAAGGAAAATTCAACCGATCAAAATCAAACTTTTATCGATGGGAGATAAAGACCTCGTCAAACAAATAAACACATCACTACCTAAAGGCCTACAGTTTGTGTATTTAAAAGATGACTTATGCGCAAATACAAGAGCCAGACTACACGAAAACAGGCTAACGAAGCAGAAATCACACAACGACCAAATATGACAATTAACCCAAAATAATATGTCTTCCGAAACGTTCATACACCCTCATCCATGGTCTGAACAAATCAAAATTATTTTTTACAATGTATCTGGTCTGAAGAGACATCCAATAGAATTTTGGTCTGACTTTGAAAAGATGGATCCAAATATATTTTGTTTTGGAAAAACCTGGGTTACCGATAAGTGGATGAGGAAGCAAACACATAAATATCACACACATACAATTGAGGCTATGAAAGTAAAAAAAGGCAGACCGTATGGAGGCTTCATTTTGGGATGATCTAAAGATTTAGTTATACAAATCTTAGAACATAGTAATTACTTCAGTCTAATTAACATGAAAAATAACAATCTATTTATTTTTTTCACTTACATGTCACCTGCCGCCAACTCACAAGTGTTGCTTTTTCAACTATTTGATCGAGTTACATCTCTTTTAGAGCAGAACAAAAGAGTCATTATAATGGAGATTTTAACGCACGATTGGGAAATTTCAATAAGGGTCAAAATCATAAAACAACAAAAGACTAGTTCATTAACGCTCGAGGCAAGTTATTAATTAAAATTATTAATTCTTGTGATTTAGAGATCGGAAATGGTCTGCTGAAAGGTGATTACACTGGTGAATTCACCTTTACAAACAAAAACGGAACCAGCACAATAGATATAATGCTTTACTCGTATAACCTCTTAGAGAAAATTTCCTCTTTCAAAATCCCCACACGAATTGATCATTCAGACGACAACCCTATCCTAACCACTCTCGGCACCCAAAACAAACCCAAACCTACTCCCTTCCCAAAATTTGTCGGATCAATTTAAAATTTCTAAAGAAGTTCTACAAGGAGAACCACTGAGTTCAATCCTTTTTAATTTGGTTATAGAAGATATAGTAGAGGCAGTCTACTCGGTTGGAGTGAACCAAAGAGGGCTTAAAAAAAAACTTAGAAAAATTTCACAACCGTGTTATGTGTCCCTCTTGAGCGACCAAATGACCTCTACAAATGTTGCTTAGAATGATGTACTGAACAACTTTTTCTAATAAAATTTTTCTCTGTGATCAACTGTTCAAGTTTTTGAAAAACTTTGAAAATTACTAAGTTGTTAACATTAGACGCCCCATCTTCTTTTTCAAAGTAACATATATTTTCTATATCCTATATGTGCGTTGAAATAGAATGTTAAGCATGTTCAAATGAGTAACTTTTCTCCGTAGTATTATTTCCTGTGTTACCCTTTGAGAGAAAGGACAAAGTCATATCCCAAGTGCAACCTTTCAATCAATAACCAAGTTTTGAAAAACTTTTCGGAGACGTATGCCAGAACAAGTCTGCCCAGGGCGGGGGAAGTGGACCCCTCTCCGATTGCCGCCCCAAAAATTAGGTTTTTCTACTGGGTACCATCCAGTTGTGGTTTTTAGCCTGGGTTCCATCCAGGGCTTTTTATAACTGGGTTGCATCCAGATTCAGCACGGTTTTTAGCCTGGGTCCCATCCAGGGCTTCTTATCCTGGGTTGCATCCAGACTAACGACGGAATTAAGTGTTGATGTAATAGTTAGTTAGGATGACAATCAGGGCAATGGCAATTTGCAACATTCAAAAATTCNGGAATTAAGTGTTGATGTAATAGTTAGTTAGGATGACAATCAGGGCAATGGCAATTTGCAACATTCAAAAATTCCCGAAATGGCCCTGGATAGACGCGTCTAATATCTTGCATAAATTTAAAAAATCTAAGTCCCATATTTCTCGGATGAGAGGAGATGTGCGACAAGATGTTCTCTCGATATAAATATGGCAACATAGTAGTGGAACGACAAGTCCTTAAACCTTTTTTGAGCTCTCTCCAAGACCGTTCTAACCTGTTATCATGACACTTGACGCGAGTCAAGTTCAGATGAGGCAAAACTCTTCCTAGAGATGGATCTCCATTAGGTACAAATGCTGGAATCGGACGTACGAAATGAGTCGAATGATTCACAGCACAATGACCAGAGAATCCCAACTGCGTACAGTTGGTATGCGAAGCGTGTTGATCAGACATAATAAAACTTCCTTGAGCAATATGTTGTTGCATTAACGGCCATAGAGTTGACCTACGTTTATTTCGGATGAGCCGAACAAACCTCTTGCCAGTAAGTCTGCTAATTTTCCCGAATACCCAAAACTGGCGCCGTAGGTTCCTACCTCGATGATACTTTCTAGTAAAAAGGTGAGATTCGTCGACTTCTACGGCATCCTCAGGGCCTCCAATTTGCTCAATGTCATGTTCATGAATAACACGGCATACTTCTCTTGCAAACAAGTAAAAATCCACCGAAGTATGCCGTGAAATTTCACAATGGAATGATGCTTGAGATACGGGAATTATAAAGAAAAAGCAAGCAAGGAGGCGAAAAACCTTCAGAAGAGGGAGTTTCACGTTTTCAAAAAACGTGTTTTGAAGAAGACTAATTGTTGGCTTGTTGCAATGCCGCCTTCTGCATCGCCATCGCATTCCGAGCTTATACGATGGTTTGTTTTCCAACGTCATTGGGAAGTAACACTGCGGGCAGTTTACTTCCATAGGGATAAGCTCGAGTTGGATAGCGGCATTAATCGCCGCTTGCTCGTCTACAACAAGCGCTGCAAGTGTAAACAGATTAAAATTATCTGCATTTAGCAAAGTGTGGATTGACATGTTGATTACNGCATGTTGATTAGTGTCTAAAACTTTTCTAAATGTGATGGTTAATAGATATAAAGAAATAATGAAATTTAAAAAAAGCACAGATCAAAGCTAAACCCCGTACCNTTCCGAGCTTATACGATGGTTTGTTTTCCAACGTCATTGGGAAGTAACACTGCGGGCAGTTTACTTCCATAGGATAAGCTCGAGTTGGATAGCGGCATTAATCGCCGCTTGCTCGTCTACAACAAGCCCTGCAAGTGTAAACAGATTAAAATTATCTGCATTTAGCAAAGTGTGGATTGACATGTTGATTAGTGTCTAAAACTTTTCCAAATGTGATGGTTAATAGATATAAAGAAATAATGAAATTTAAAAAAAGCACAGATCAAAGCTAAACCCCGTACCAATGTATTTCCCAACCTACCTCACTATGTAGAACACTCACAGTACCAGTCAATCCCTTGATTATTCAGAAACGTCTAGCAGATATTGCTAACTCCAATTCAATGAGCTTAAACAAATATTCACACTAATGTTCACTGAATGATGTTTGAGAAGTTTGGTGTAATTTTAAATCTAAAATTATGTTTGTGTATATATTTGATGATTCTTGCCACTCTCCGGTATAGGTTTATATATATTTCACACACACCCTCCATTTGTGCTATGCATAGTTGGGCAAAAAGAAAAATCAGCAGTTGGAAAATGAGAGCGGTGTGTGCATGCTAACAGTAAGTGTGCACCATGACTACGCTTCCGTATAACTCAATTTCTCTGAGTCAGGTGACGGATTGATGCCTCTGATTCTGAGTCATCCCACCAGTTTCTCGAAACAAAGCGTTAAATTCAATTTCGTATTTCTAAAGCGATTAAAATGCAAGAAAATGAAAATGCTATTTTAATTTTTAAGTATTTTATTGATCAAAAATCTTTTCGGTATTGTGCTCAAATGAACTTTACTAAATACTGATAAACATTGATTAAAATAGCATAAGTCATAGTGTGGACTTTTAGAATCCTCAGTTTGTGTTAAAATGAACTTAAATTTCTATGTATAATGTAAACGCACAAAAAATTAACTTTGGTTGGAAAAGATAAAATTATAACTAAATGTAATGAAGGTAAAAATAATTCTTTACCGAGATAATATATTGCTAATTATCTTAAGTTGAATGAACTCAAATTTAAATATAACAAAAACTAAGAACGAAGTAGAAATTCACATAATTTCTCTTACTTTTCTTCTTTTATTTCTTTTGCCCAGTACTAAGTATGAAATTAAATATGCTAAGTTTAGTTTGTTTTTATAATTTTTATTATAATAGAAATTATAAGTATTGTTTTTGTACACTAGGCACAGGTATTAATTTTTGTATAAATACTGAGTAAAAATCCATAAACATTTTTCAGTCTAATCCAGGCCTTTAATCTAGTAGTGCGTCTGACCAAAGAGTGGAAGTTTAGATGGAATCTAAAATTATTTGTTAATTGTTGAGTTTTGTTTTTAATAATAACATTATTATTTATTGTTGAGATAACTATTGTTTTGTTTGTTGAAAATTCTTTTGGTCAAATTTATTTAAAAAGTACTGACTGTCCAGAAGCAATCGTAGCCTTAACTGTTCAGACCTTGGGGTAAAAAAATTAGTTTGAAAATTAAATCTTTTGAAAGTTTATTTTTTTAATTATTTCATTGTATTCGATTAGTTTGTTTACAAAAGTTAATTATGTAGTAAATTTTCTGTTATTATTCGTGAAATTTCGTCCATTTGCATTAAGGTAAGTTGTTTGATTTTGTTGGGTTTTAACATTTGTTTTTTTTTATAAAAATTTTTTTCTGGATTTTTGCATTCCTCCACAAATCATAACACTTGAAGACTTAAATGACAGTTTAAAAAAAATGTTTTTTTCAAACAAAAAATATTTTTTTGCGGAGTTTTGTTTTTCTCTACGAATCATGACATATGAAGACTTTTTACACAGTTAAAAAAAATACTTTTTCTCCAAAAATTTATTTAGGATGTTGATTAACTTGTTGAGGTCTCGTAAATTGTGAATTTTTGTAACAGCTCATTGTATTGTGACAAAGAATCCATTCATCTACACCGATCCTAAATACATCATCAATTTTCTCCTCAACCTAAAATGACCGATCCTACCAAAACTAATAAACTCTATAGTATTTTCGATAATATGGAGCAGCTTTCGGAAACCTTGGTACCTTACGGCCAAGGGGCAAGAATTGCCATGAAAATGGGGTATAGGGAAGGGCTCGGGCTAGGAAAGCATCAACAAGGAAGATTGGAGCCATTGTGTGGGGAAAAGGTGAAATTTTAACAACAACCACCTCCGAAATCGTCTCATGCGTCTTCCTTTATCCCTCCCTACCCTCCAATACCAACTGTACCTCAGTCTTTCCTTCCTGAATCTAATTCTTTGCCACTACGTTTTCCTTCGGTTCCTTCCGATTACAAAATTTTCAGATGCCAGGTCTGTGGGAAAAGATATCAAAATGCCCCATCCCGAGACCTTCACCAACTAACCTGTAACTCCTAAATCCAAAATCCTAAACCCATTTCTCTGGAGCAGAAACCAGGTTAAAAAAGCCCTGGATGGGACCCAGGCTAAAAACCGTGCTGAATCTGGATGCAACCCAGTTATAAAAAGCCCTGGATGGAACCCAGGCTAAAAACCACAACTGGATGGTACCCAGTAAAAAAACCTAATTTTTGGGGCGGCAATCGGAGAGGGGTCCACGTCCCCCGCCCTGGGCAGACTTGTTCTGGCATACGTCTCCGAAAAGTTTTTCAAAACTTGGTTATTGATTGAAAGGTTGCACTTGGGATATGACTTTGTCCTTTCTCTCAAAGGGTAACACAGGAAATAATACTACGGAGAAAAGTTACTCATTTGAACATGCTTAACATTCTATTTCAACGCACATATAGGATATAGAAAATATATGTTACTTTGAAAAAGAAGATGGGGCGTCTAATGTTAACAACTTAGTAATTTTCAAAGTTTTTCAAAAACTTGAACAGTAGACCACAGAGAAAAATTTTATTAGAAAAAGTTGTTCAGTACATTATTCTAAGCAACATTTGTAGAGGTCATTTGGTTGCTGAAGAGGGACACATAACACGGTTGTGAAATTTTTCTAATTTTTTTTTTGAGCCCCCTTTGGTTCACGCCAACCATCTACTCGACACTTGCCGCCGGTGTTTTCCTTTTTGATGTGTTAATTCATATTCTACTTTATGCGGATGACATGATTCTCATCGTACCAACCAGAGAAGCCCTACGAGCTAAGATTGATGCAGCGGCGAATTTTTTCAATAGCAGAGGCCTAGAAGTCAATAGTGACAAAACTAAAATAATGGTTTTCAGCAGAACGGGAAAACTCAAGAAAGCAGAGAAATTTAATTGGAAATTAATACCTTTACAAGTTGTCAAATCCTACACATACCTAGGTGTTCATTTCTTTTCCACTGGATCCTCCCTTCTAACCACGAACTACTTCGTTAACAAAGGCCTATCAGCAACGGGACTAGCCTTAGCGTCACTACAGAAAACAAAAAAAATTAATTTATACAGCGCAGGCCTACTTTTTAGCTCCATCGTACAATCAACCTCGCTTTACTCCGCTGCAATTTAGGGCGTTAGGCACCCAGACTCACTAGAACGAGTTCAAAGAAACTTTTTTTTTAAACTACTGAAACTCCCAAAAAGTACACCAAAGTTTCTTATAAGACTAGAAACGGGAAAATTACCATTGCAATATAACATTGCCAAACTTTCTTACTCCCTCGTCATAAAAATAGCAAAAGCAAAACCGGACTCACTAATTAAGAAAGCTTTTCTCGAACAAAAGAAACTCTTTAATTCATACCCAAATATTAAATTAACATGGTTTCACCAAGTAATCTCGCTCTTTGATGGTACTATTTTTGAAAAGTTGTTGACCAACGTAGTTGCACAAAATTTAATTTTTCACAGATCCGCAGTACTCGGTCAAATCAGAAGGAAACTCGCGGCAGGTGACATGGACAAAAGCATCTCAAGTTCTTCTATTCATGATTATTCGATATTAAAAACCACGTGGGGCACTGAATCCTACCTACTACATTTGCTTCCCCACCATATTGTCAGAACTATTCTGCAGTTTCGCCTCAACCATTCTATACTATATATAAATAATAACTGGATAAACTTAGGAACTTTCGATGTCAAAAGCTGTAACTTGTGCGGCGATACAGACTCGTACTCTTAAACAACTCTTAAAAATAAGAACTAAATTCTTAATTAATTTTAACGTTCTAGACTTAGAAAGTAAGTTCATCATCGACCATACCAGAATTATACTACTTTTAATTATACTACTCAATTATACTACTTTTTGTCGGCTGCCATCAAATACAAATTTAGTTACTTGTAAATCTTTAAGAACCCTAAGAACCGTTTGTCCGTGTCAGATCCTCACGTGATTTTCTGGGCATCCTGAGCTTAAAAATAAAATTTNTAAATCTTTAAGAACCCTAAGAACCGTTTGTCCGTGTCAGATCCTCACGTGATTTTCTGGGCATCCTGAGCTTAAAAATAAAATTTTAGTGCAAAAAGTGCTAATGCAGTTTGATCGGAAATATTCCCCCCAATGTCCATGCTAAACCTGCAATCTGGAACCATGCATCTACGCTCCCCTGGATGAATTTTAGTGAGACGCCTTTATCGTTTAAATGGGAAAAAATGTCCATAGTCACTGAAACCTGGTGCGTTTGACATCATCACTCGTGTAGCCAGGTCCGTTTGACATCGACAAATTTTGCGCTGTTGTGAATTTTCTATGAAATTTGCAATAACGTACTGCGTAAATCAATGTATTCACAACAAAACAATATAATGTAATGGGGAAAAAAATTTATTCTGTAAACAAAAGAATAAATCAATAAATCAATAAATCCGGATCGAAAATAAATTTTTTATAAGTAGTACTCAAAAAAAATCAAAGATATATCTTCCCACATACTGACTTCCAAAGGTCCAACGATGCCCTGAGCGATAGGATATTCCTCCTATTGCTGTTTTTTGGATCATAATGGCTTGAGCAATAGGAAATTTGTCAATGCTGACATTTGTCAATGCTGAAATTTGTCAATGCTGACATTTGTCAATGCTGAAATTTGTCAATGCTGACATTTGTCAATGCTGAAATTTGTCAATGCTGACATTTGTCAATGCTGACATTTGTCAATGCTGACATTTGTCAATGCTGACATTTGTCAATGCTGACATTTGTCAATGCTGACATTTGTCAATGCTGACATTTGTCAATGCTGACATTTGTCAATGCTGACATTTGTCAATGCTGACATTTGTCAATGCTGACATTTGTCAATGCTGACATTTGTCAATGCTGACATTTGTCAATGCTGACATTTGTCAATGCTGACATTTGTCAATGCTGACATTTGTCAATGCTGACATTTGTCAATGCTGACATTTGTCAATGCTGACATTTGTCAATGCTGACATTTGTCAATGCTGACATTTGTCAATGCTGACATTTGTCAATGCTGAAATTTGTCAATGCTGAAATTTGTCAATGCTGAAATTTGTCAATGCTGAAATTTGTCAATGCTGACATTTGTCAGTGCTCACATTTGTCAGTGCTCACATTTGTCAGTGCACAATTGTCAGTGCTCACATTTGTCAGTGCTCACATTTGTCAGTGCTCACATTTGTCAGTGCTCACATTTGTCAGTGCTCACATTTGTCAGTGCTCACATTTGTCAGTGCTCACATTTGTCAATGCTGACATTTGTCAATGCTGACATTTGTCATTGCTGACATTTGTCAATGAACCTAACAACCTAACAACAACATCGATTATTTGAACAAACAAAATTTATTATAACTCACGGGATTGCTGCAAGAACCCAGGGGAGGGCTGCCGGAACACACGGGAAAGCTGCGGGAACCCAAGGGAGGGCTGCGGGAAGGCTGCGGGAACCCAAGAGGGCTACGAGAACCCAGCGAAGGGCTGTGGGGACCTACGGGAGGGCTTTTGGAGCCTATGGAAAAGTTGCGAAAAACCTACGGGAGGGTTGCGGGAACCCAAGGGAGGGCTGCGGCATCCCATGGAAGGGATGAGGGAACACAAGAGAGGGCTGAGGGAACGTTGCGGGAACTCCCGGGAAGGCTGCGGGTACCCACGGGAGGGCTGCGGGAACCCAAGTAAGGGCTGCGGGAACCTAAGGGAGGGCTGCGGGGACCCAAGGAAGGGCTACGGGATCCCACGGGAGGCCTGCGGGAGCCCACAGGGAGGCTGCGGGAAAGGAGGGAGCTGCGAGAACCCAAGGGAGGAGTGCGGGAACCAACGAGATTGCTGCGGGAACTCAATGGCGGACTGCGAGAATCCACGGGAGGGCAAAAGCAACAAAAAAATAACAAACTAAAATATTTAGAGAACACAATGAGCCATAAATTCAAAACTCAATTTCAAATGGAGTGGCAACGTAATAGTCTCTCATGTTTTATCAACGATTCAGTAATACATAGAGCCAATTCGTTATAATCTCGAACGGACTCGGTAGCAGTGCCTTTGGAAATATGGGGTTTTCTTAGGGTTTAACTGTCCACTATTTTTACTCATTTTTAATCATTATACAGAAGGGTCAAATAGTGGCTACCTAGCGATCCTCACTTCACACACTCTTTTATTCATCACTCAAAATTTAAAACACGCAGGTGGGCATCATAAATTCTTTTCTGTAGTAGACGCTTAGTGGATTCTCAGTCTGTTTAAAAAAAACATTTCTTGCTTAAATTAGCTGAAAATTAATAATGCCCACAATGAATTATGAAGTTGATAACAAAACAACCTGTCTTAATGGATCATTTGTTCAAAATTACCACCATCCATATCCAAACAATGATGTAGACGAGCGGAAAACGCTTGTCTCACGTTCTGTTGCATTTGAGGGTTATTATTCAAAGTTGCAATGAAAGCATCAATTCGAATTTTGAGGTCCTGAATACTGACTGGACGAGGGNTCTTAATGGATCATTTGTTCAAAATTACCACCATCCATATCCAAACAATGATGTAGACGAGCGGAAAACGCTTGCCTCACGTTCTGTTGCATTTGAGGGTTATTATTCAAAGTTGCAATGAAAGCATCAATTCGAATTTTGAGGTCCTGAATACTGACTGGACGAGGGGAATTAAATATGGTTGACTTCATGTAACCTCAAAAAAATCAAGTGGGTTCAAATCAGCGACCGAGCCGGCCACTCCATATTGCTTATTTCATTTTATTCGTGACGACTATGTTGTAAAGAACAAAATTACCAACGCCCGTTTTATACTTAAAGTCATTCGTCCTTCATTCAAATGAAATGCAGTATGATTTATGAATTTTGCAAAAATCTTAATTGTCAAGGTAAATTAGATTGCAAAATTTGTTACAAAATTCATTAATCATACTGCATTTCATTCGAATGAAGGACGAATGACATTAAGTATAAAACGGGCTTAAATAATTAATTCACTCATCACTTGCGATGAATTTGGATGCCCATCTCCGTGGGTGGCGGGTAGAAGTGTGAGGATCGCTAGGTAGCCACTATTTGACCCCTCTATATATACACTCGTAATTTTAACGTTTTAAACCATTTTAAATCCAAACTAATAGATAACACTCTTAATTTTTTTCAACACTGTCTAATTACGTTTAAAAACTAACAGAAACAAAACAGTAAGTATCTATGTAAGAATACACCAAATGGTGGACACACCTAAAAAGGTTTATTCAAGAAACCATGATATGATGATGATTAATAAAAATTTATATAAGAAACCAGTATATTACTTTTTCAATGAACAGGTACTGTGGTCCCGGAACAAATGTTGAAATAGAGGACATGTTTTCTCGACCGATCTCCGCTGTAGATTTGGCGTGTCGAGAACATGTTATCGCGTATTAAATTCCGGGGATATCATTGGTTGAGCGTTGGACGTATGATGCGCAGCTAGTTGTGCGGGTTCGGTAATCCAAGTCAAATTGGTTTTACGCATTTTGGGCATTCTTTGAAGGGAAGCGCATATACGAAACTTATGTGGAAAGCATGTATGAGCCGAAATTTGCATTATTTGCATTCAACGGCGTGATGTACAGTAGATAGTACAGCAGGGTGTTCCCCCCCCCANAGGACATGTTTTCTCGACCGATCTCCGCTGTAGATTTGGCGTGTCGAGAACATGTTATCGCGTATTAAATTCCAGGGATATCATTGGTTGAGCGTTGGACGTATGATGCGCAGCTAGTTGTGCGGGTTCGGTAATCCAAGTCAAATTGGTTTTACGCATTTTGGGCATTCTTTGAAGGGAAGCGCATATACGAAACTTATGTGGAAAGCATGTATGAGCCGAAATTTGCATTATTTGCATTCAACGGCGTGATGTACAGTAGATAGTACAGCAGGGTGTTCCCCCCCCCACCGACCCTCAAAGCCACCGACCAACACACCGACCAAAAACTTTCCACTGCATTCCGACCTTGTTCGCCCTAAGACCCTTTCCCCTAAGATCCTTTCACTCTAAGTTTTTTCACCCTAAGACCCTTTCACCCAAAATCTATTTTTGTTCTTAGAAAAGACCCTTTCACCCTAAGACCCTAAGACCCTTTCGCCGTAAGACCCTATCACCCTAAGACCCTAAGTTGTGATGGAAGACCCTAAGTATTAAGTTCAAAACATGTTTAAACCTGTCGCAAGATCCACCGTCCACGGACCTAAATACCCAAGTAACACCACAAGCCCTGGGGGTCCAGCCCGCATTCACTTAAAGACTCAAAACACCTTTCACTTAAAGACTTCCATAAGAATTCGCATTCGTCACAACAAACCTAAGAACCTAAGTAACTCACCAGCCATTTGACCTAAGTCTGCGATGTTGCCACATCTCGAAGACTTAA
>NIPM01000519.1:44293-62096 GCA_002738285.1 Holacanthella duospinosa
ACCACAGACTTGGACATAGGTTATGACAGGTTTAAACATGATTAGACAAGTTTCTGGAATGTGGCAACACCGCAGACTTTGGTCAATGCTTGCGGTGTTACTTGGGTTCTTAGGTCCATGGATGGTGGAAATAATTTGGGTCCACGTATGGTACTAGAGTTTGGATGTTTCATTGGTGAAAATAAATTTTGGGGTCTTGTAGTGGGGGGTGTGTGACCGAATTCAACTGTACAGAATGAGAATACATAGGTTCCTGGGTTCATAGATGACTGTGCTGTAGGAAGTACATTAAGTCTTCGAGATGTGGCAACATCGCAGACTTAGGTCAAATGGCTGGTGAGTTACTTAGGTTCTTAGGTTTGTTGTGACGAATGCGAATTCTTATGGAAGTCTTTAAGTGAAAGGTGTTTTGAGTCTTTAAGTGAATGCGGGCTGGACCCCCAGGGCTTGTGGTGTTACTTGGGTATTTAGGTCCGTGGACGGTGGATCTTGCGACAGGTTTAAACATGTTTTGAACTTAATACTTAGGGTCTTCCATCACAACTTAGGGTCTTAGGGTGATAGGGTCTTACGGCGAAAGGGTCTTAGGGTCTTAGGGTGAAAGGGTCTTTTCTAAGAACAAAAATAGATTTTGGGTGAAAGGGTCTTAGGGTGAAAAAACTTAGGGTGAAAGGGTCTTAGGGCGAAAGGGTCTTAGGGCGAACAAGGTCGGAATGCAGTGGAAAGTTTTTGGTCGGTGTGTTGGTCGGTGGCTTTGAGGGTCGGTGGGGGGGCAACACCCTGCTGTACTATCTACTTGTACGTTGAAAAATATTGTCCAGAAAAATAAAAGGGCATTGATGATGCTGTAATGGAAATGGTGCGTATTTACGAAAACATTTGGACAAACATTGCAAAAGTTGATGGTATGAGTACTTGCCAACAAAATTGATGGCTATGCTCAAACCAGGCAGACCCAATTATTTCTACTATACTGCAGTGCCCAAAAGCAAGTTCAAGCAGAGAAATTATAGAATTCTCACAGTCAACCGTCTCACGTAAGTGCAACAGGACCAAATCAACCAACTACCTGTGAAGTCAATGACGAAGACGTCCCAATTTGTTCGCAAGCATCAGAGTTTCCTCCCATCTTGAGTGTTATCAAATTTGGTAATTGCCATTTAGTTATAAATTAGGTAACGTTTGGAATAAGTGCAGAAAAGCACATGTTCATTGAATTGGGAGAAATATGTCGCGGAAGATATAGAGGAAGTTATTCTGAGCTTCGAAAATTTATATTGCTTGGAATAACAGATGGTCCGTCCGCTGCTTTAATTGCAAGCTACGACTGGAATAACATGCGTCTTGTTGAAAACGACATGAACTACACCGAAAGTCTACCAGAAAAATTTTCTAGGGCATACTTTGTTATAGGATATGATAACTTAGGACCGCAAATATGCGTTTCTCGAGCTGTTTATGCACTAGGATGTCCTGCTTTGAACCTGAACCTAACGAGAGTATCATGCTCTATTTGGTACATGTCGCAGGGAATGACAGAAATAAAGACAAATTAAAAAT
This sequence comes from Holacanthella duospinosa, assembly GCA_002738285.1. Taxonomy (NCBI): domain Eukaryota; kingdom Metazoa; phylum Arthropoda; class Collembola; order Poduromorpha; family Neanuridae; genus Holacanthella; species Holacanthella duospinosa. The sequence goes on from NIPM01000519.1 coordinate 45,854, forward strand.
AAGTATTTTTATTACAAATCCTATGCCAATTCCACTACATAATTTTGCGAATCGTCAAGAGTTGCTGGATATATTACGCAAAACACAGACAAGATGGGTTAGTTATAGAGAAGAAAACGGGTCAACATTTAAGAAGATACGAGAGTCTTTTGACCAAATTTGAGGATGAATATGTTTTCGATGATCCAAGATCTGTCGTAATGGACTGGATGGAGAACAACCAAATAAATTATGGAATAGGCGATGAACCTTTTCAACCACGGAATTTTAAGAAAGGTCCTTCATCTACTAGAGATGCTAACATTTGTCTTGCGAATGAAACATTTTTTATTGATACTCCTGAAATACCCAATCCCACATTTAAAAATATTTACAGCTTCCAAGGGATTCGTTTAGTCATCAGCGCAAATGCTTGTGGTTAATGGACACAGCGCGCTAACTAAAATTAATCAATTTCCTAATATACTGAAAGGGTCGCCGCGAGATATTATTAGTAAACTGCTCAACATTGACCGTAGTGTTGTTGGCAGAGTTCTCAACAACCAAGATTTGAAACAAGTTATACAACCTATTCGTACAAGGGCAACAAAGCAACAACGCCTTGGATCGCTAACCGATGAAGATTTTAAACGATTACGCCAAATTGTTATCAATATTTACAGTGAGAATAGAGCACCGCTACAAGTTTAGGTGTACAGCAAATTTGCCGCCTATTTGAGTTTTGGATTGGAAGATGGACAGGAACCTTAGAAGTGTCACAGGAAAATGTTTGCTAAGTTTTTGCACAAAAATGGACTAATTTATGGGGAAATATATAGCAGAGCTGCAATTGTACAGAAACCATAGTTGCCTGGTGTCGAAGATANATAGCAGAGCTGCAATTGTACAGAAACCATAGTTGCCTGGTGTCGAAGATACTTAAAAAGAGTTAAAGAAAATGGCGACCTTGGAGAAGCAAAGAAGCCTGTTTATTATGTGGACGAAACAGGGGTCGACCCTTTCGAACAATTGAGTAATACCTTACCATGTAACTACAGCAATGTCAAATTTTGATTGTTACATGTTCATTTTCAGCACGTGGATGGAGACTTAAAACAAAAGTGTTAAAAGAAATAGCATTATTTGCTTACAAAAAACAAAAGCTGGAAGAGAGGAAAACATAACAGTTATTAGCGCACGTAAGATATTTGTTGATTTGGATGGATCATGTTTAGTTTCATGTTGCTCTAAGTTGAAATCAATTTTCGAAATGGAAACTATTTTAGTCGGACCAGATGAACGTGTAGTACGAAATTTTAGAGTATATCCTGTACTCAAAAATGCTTTACAATTAGAGTATCACGGAAACGTAGATGGTACGGTTTACATGCAGTGGTTCACGTCCTTATTGAATGAGCTTGCAACACCTTCAATAATAGTTAGTTGTTAATATGTGATAATTAAGCACTCTTAACATAATTTGATTACAGATTATGGACAATGCGAGGTATCACAGCACATCCACAGCGCCACGTTTATCAGAAAAAAAATTGATATTCTATAATTGGCTTTTTAACCGAGCGGCATTAGAAGAAACCGTAGAAGTAACGGGTCAAATTGGAAGAATACGTGATAACACCAGAATGGAACTGCAGTTGAAGGAAAAATACAATTACCTTCAGGTTATCCATTTGAATTGATTCAGATATTTGCAGAAGCTTTTGTATCAGTATTGATTGTGAAAAGTACTAAACTTTAACTCGGTTGCAGGTTGATGGCTTAGCAGAGTCAAAAGGTCACGAAGTAGTCCGTCTTAGTCCGTACAACTGTGACCTAAACCCTATTGAGAAAGTTTGGAAGGATGTAAAACTAAACGTTAGAAAAGGTAATGTGGATCAAATAGTCGCCCAAATTGTTGCCGATACAACACAAGAGTTGATAAACTATAACAAAAGTTATGGATTAAGTCATATTCGGCATACAAAGCGGTAATATGAATAATACCTTATTCAAATAATTGAATATATAAAAAATACAAGCAATTCATTCAACCTTTGTTTAGATTGGAAAAGCAATACTGGAAAGAGGATGGTTTTGAAGGAACGGTTATAGAAACATTTAATGTAAAGGTATATGACCTAATTTAAATTTGACATTCACAATATACTTATCAAATTAATTAATTAAGCTCTTCTAATCCATTTTGAAAAACGTTCGATGATACCTATTCTAGTGACGTGTCTGAACCACAAACAGAAGACCAATCTACCCTATCTTGACGATAATTTCGAGGTAGATATGCCTGTCCTTGAGCTAAGTAGTGCTCGGAAAAAGTTACGCTTTCACTCAGATGAAGCTGATTATGAACAATGTACTTAGGCTAGAGGAAAAGTTCGAAGCTATCAGCCAGTTCATTTTTTATCTAAACAATTTTTAAAAAAATAATTTTTTCTAAGCGATACGTTTCCAAAATNGAGGTAGATATGCCTGTCCTTGAGCTAAGTAGTGCTCGGAAAAAGTTACGCTTTCACTCAGATGAAGCTGATTTTGAACAATGTACTTAGGCTAGAGGAAAAGTTCGAAACTATCAGCCAGTTCATTTTTTATCTAAACAATTTTTAAAAAAATAATTTTTTCTAAGCGATACGTTTCCAAAATNCTATCAGCCAGTTCATTTTTTATCTAAACAATTTTTAAAAAAATAATTTTTTCTAAGCGATACGTTTCCAAAATTTCCACACGAAATGCTCACTGAAATCATTGCAACAATTGAAGCGGGAGTAATAAAATTTTCAATAATAAATAACGCTGTGAACCATAATGTAACCAGTTCTATTTAAATGGAAACCAACACATCTTAAAAAATACAAGGTCATTCAGTTTTTCTGTAAAATTAATCTATTAAAAATATGGAATACCCATCCATAATTACAAGTAGTAGGTTAATTAGAAATCTTTAGATTCAAAATTTTTTTAACTTGCTACTATATTTATTGTAAATGATAGTCTTATTAATGTTTTTTATTCCTTATTTAATTTTTGACGCATTCAGATCAAATTTTACATTACATTACTAAAATGAATTTTTTTTTAAATTTTTTCGTCAAAAATTAATGATAATTCGCTTTTTTATAACTTTTTTGTTTCAGAATTATTCTGAATAAATTACCTTAACTGGAGTAAAAGTGAGCGAGCTAAAAGGTTTTGCCGACTTTTAATTTTTTCTTGCACGTGTGCGTAATTTATCTCCCAGTGGCCTCGACTTTACCAGTATAAAAATATCCAGCCATGGCCATCCTTACTGTATCTGGAAATGGTTGACCTAAGATTCCGTCAAAACACTGCGATCTTGATGAACAACTAAAGCAAATTGGAAATAGGGGTCCGTTGTTAGCAATTGCTGGTACTGTTCTTAATGGCTCTTTCATATTGACGGCACAGTAATTGATGTTGCTACTCTAGTCAAAACTCTTCTAACGGAATCCAAGACGCTGTCTTTGGTGTTTTGAATTCACAATCTTCAGAAAGAGAGTGATTTCCTTCAATTTTATCGACAGTTTGGGTAGTGCGACTCTTCAGCGTACTTAGACTATGTGACCCTAATCTATTTCGGAGAATTTGTCCCATCAGTGTGGTTGGAATAGATTTCTTTTTCAGCGAATATATAAACATATTTCCTCCTATTGGAAGATTAACCTTTTTCAACATATGTCTCAACACGTATGATAGCAAGTCAACAATGTTAGTGTCTTCTTTTCTGACTNGATTAACCTTTTTCAACATATGTCTCAACACGTATGATAGCAAGTCAACAATGTTAGTGTCTTCTTTTCTGACTCCATTAAAGCTTACTTCTCCACCGCTAATCCAACAAATTTTGTCTGACTTTGACAGTGCTGACGAAATTTCTCAAAGAGCATATTGGCGAACCTTCCCATAGCGACATGATCATCGTTACAAGCAGAAATAAATTTATCAATTTTTCTCGTTTTGACATTGGTGGGGGTCGATGTAGCAGGTATCACTTGAACTGGTAATGGTGTATCCCTAAGCTCCTGGAAATGCTTTCTTATTTCCTTAGTCACTGTGTTAAACAATGCTAACTTAATGTCGTCAGAAATGGTGCGGATTTGTGCAAAAGTTTCTCTGCATGGCTTGAGATAATTAACTTTTCATGCTCCAAGTAGGGGATCAGCTTCATCTACTTCGACATTACAATCCAGCCACGTGGCTCAACGCATTAGCTGCAAGTCCGCCAAGAATTGACAACTATTCTTTGTGAACTATTTTTTTAGTATTTTGGGCATGGGCACTTTATTTATAAAGATGCCGAACAAATAGTGAATCCCACCCCTCCCCCTACCCACTCTTCTCCACGAATCAAAAAGTAAATAATAGTGAACTCACTCTTAGTAAGTGCTCTGAATACCTGGTTAGAACAACGGAGGTACCTCAATCACGGGAAGTGAATAAAGTACAAAAATACAAAAANGAGGTACCTCAATCACGGGAAGTGAATAAAGTACAAAAATACAAAAAGGATTTTGCTTTACTTTGAGCTTTTGCCCTCCATGACTTTGACTCTCATGACTTTGAGTCTCATTATTGACTTACATTGACTGACTCTCACGGTTTTGCGGATCAGGATTCATTTGATGGCTTGACTACTTTGTCCTAATTAATTAAATTATATATGATTTCCTTTAGTACCACGTTGATTAGAAAAATGACTCCCGCTACACAATTATCAAATTACCAAGTGTTATGTTCCTAGGTTTATGGAAATAAACGATGCTCATTTGAGGTGTTTTTGTTAATATTTGGTAGATGGTTTTATTTATGAGATTATAGATGTGATCTGATCTAATCTGATCTGATCTGGTTTGATGTGATCTGATCCTTATTGCTCGGAAGGAGTTTATTTATATATAGTCAGGATGAGCCAAATTATGTCGTGAAACGTGGAACGATATCGGTGTGTTCAGTCAACACCCAAGTTCCACGTTGGACTAACGACAGTCACTAATGAGTCATCGTAACCTAATACATCTAGCCTAAGAAGATTATTGTCTCAATAATAAGTAAAAAAAAGGATAGTAGAAGGGTGAAATAAAATTAAATAAAATAAGCTGAAGCGGCGTCATCGCATGGATTCCAAGGTGAGTGATGGACTCAGAAGAGCTGGAATGTTGAAATCAAATGAGATGGGAAATAAATGTTTAGAAGCTGATGGCGGCCAGGTAGGAAGGTTCCCTGTATCGGTGATAGGAGCCTGAATGTTGTATTTAGGGAGTAGAAAGTCCCTGTTTGATCTTCGTGTCCTTGGGGAAATTTGTTGAATTGAAAATGTGTGAGGGAGGGTTGATTGTGTTTGTAGAGTGGTCCAAGTTCGTATGTGGGGGTGAAGGTGTGGTAGATGATGGTGGACATTTTGGGATAGATAGAAGTGGAATGGAACGGGGTTGTGTGCGTCCTAAGGTATGTCGGTCCAATCCTGGACGAAGACCTCGTACCGCACTACGGATGGAAAGAGTGATATCGTTGGGTCGTCCACGAGGGATAGAACGTGTACGGTAGGGATGAGTGGGAGGAGAAGATAGGGGTGGCTTCGGAATTTGGTGCGGAGTTTGAGTGCATGAATCTGTAGTGGTGGGGGTTGAAGTTTTTGCGGTACCGTTTCGTCCTTCTAAAGTGAATAAGCGGTGTCCTAATAGGTAAATAGAATGAAACAGAGTGCAGGTTGCTTCTTCTTCTAGCCGTTGTCGTAGAGCGAACTTGTACCAGAAGCTAACTAAATTATGGTTATCCGACATGATTAGTGGTGGTGATAGGATGTGTGAGCGATGAGTGGATGGGGAAGACTGGTGAAAATTAGAAGGAGATTAGGTGCTTAAATAGTGCTGGTGGTGTCAAGATGGGGCTGTCGGGGTTGATTAGTGGGATGCTTCGCTGGATGAGTCTTCGGAAGAGGCTGATGAAGATGATGTGGAGGAACGATGACGTTTGTGCTTGTAGTAATTGTGTTGAGCACGTCTTGCTTTTTTTTGTAGGAGTGCCTCGTCAAAGGTGGGTTCGTTTTGCCTGCCGTGTTTGGTGGGTAGGGTGGGTTGTGGCATAGAGTGTTTTGGTTCGAGTTGTGGTGGTTTCACTGGTCTGATGATTTTACGATGAGTCAATTTCGGAATTGGTGGAAGAGGGAAGAGGGTAGTGGGTAATGACATGAGAGTTTGGGGGGGGGGGTGGAGTGTATATTTTGGATTGGTGGGTTCAGAAATAATTGTTAGAGAAGGTGATGGAGTAGGTATCTTGGTTTGTAAAATTTGAGTTCTTAGGTGTTCAATGTAGCTGTTGGTGTTTGCCTGTTGTCGTTCCATATGTCGGAGTCTACGACATATGTGGACGAACACGGGGTGGTTGGCTACTTTTACTTGGTCGTATCATTTCCAAAAGTTTTTCTCGTTCTCTAACTCGTTTGGTGGAGGTGGATATGTGTTTTGTGGGTTTGTAGGCTGAGACATGTTGATCGGATTTAGGATTAAATGGGAATGATGAAATTTGTTTGAAGATTTATATAGTGATTGATTGACTTTTGCTTAGTTGAAGGAATTAATAGAATATTTCTGCAGCAGTTGCTTTTTATGGTGGGAACTTTTTTGAGATTTAGATAGTTGAACTTTTGTGTTTTGTTGAAAATTGGAGCTGAGTTTTCGAACAATTTTGGTGATGTGAGCGAATCATAACAATAAATAAAATAATTGCGAATAAGGTGATGAGGAGGATCATATCGTCCATTATTTCGATCAATAACAAGGGGTCTGATTGTCCTTTTGCAGTTGATAGGAATGGTACGAAGAGTGCCGTGGCTTTTACTTTAATCGTGATTCAGATTCTCCAGGCGGTTATGCCAATCATAATGATGTATGATATAAAGAAAAAATGTTATTGGTAATAAGTTCATGTTCCAGGTTTTTGATGCTGGAAGTTTTGTTCAATTTGTTGAGTGAAAAATTCAAATGTTCTGCGTGGTCATGCCATCTTTGGTTAAATATGTCTGTAAAGTTAGCGAAGCGTATTTTTTCGATGACCTGTGAGTGTTAGAGGTTGCTCCACACCGCAATGATATTATGGAGTATTTCCTAATCTGAGTGGTTGCGTTTAAGACATGGGAAACCGTTGGAGATTATTTTTTGATTTTTCGAGTTGAGTATGGAGCATTGACATCCGACGGTGGTTATGTGAGCTTCAGCGTGTTGTAGAACGGTATTGTGACGTTCATTGTCGGTCAATAAATGGTTAACGATTCACTCGGGTTGATTATATGATATGTCCGTCTGTCTGTTTCTTTTATGCACGTGTGGTTGTTATGGTTGGAACATTGAATCATACAGTGTTGGTTGAGTTCGTTGCTGCAAGACTTGACGTTGAGTATGGTTGGCATACATTTTGGTTTGATTTGGGGAAATTCAATGTGGTTAGGCATATAACATGTTCTGGATTAATAGAGATTACAGTTAGGATGCATTGTTTGGGTAATGTGGATAGTGTCAATTGTGTTGGTAAGGGCGATGTGATCTGTTTCGTGTATGATGCTGCAAATACTCTGTTTGTATTATAAATGCGTGGGAGTAATTGCAAAAAATGTAAAAGTTGAGGTGAGTTTTCTAATGGGAATCCGAATGTTAACTATAGCTTTCGAATTTGAGGCGAAGGTACAAATTGTGAGGTCTTCTTGATAGTAGTGTATAATCTGATTGAGAGGGATAGCTGTTGTATAGCCGTTTTCTATGATTTGTGTTTGGAGGTTGCGGATGTCTTGGGTTAACATAGCTGGGGTTACGATTAGGTGGAGGATGTGTCCGCTCCGACATTCGGTGATGATATTCTGCCATGCTGATGCAAAGACGCTGCTGGCGAAGGCTTGAGATATGCGAATCAGGTTGTCAGTGATGTTTTATATGATATGATCTAACTTCTCGTCTTCTAGGACTATACGGCTGATGTCCTTTCCTATTTGTTCTTAGGTTTATTGCAGTATTGTGTCGATGTTAGAGGAATAGTCGTTGATGATTTGAGTTACGCGTATTGCTACTTGACGTTCTTGTTGAACCTGTGATTCGAGTTGGAGTACTATCTCTTCTAATTGTTTTTCCGAGGTTTGGAGTTCGTTGAAGATTGGTTTGGATACGAAGCCGCATCACCAATTGTATCCTTCTGCGATGAAGTCAAGGTTTCTCTTATTTCTAACGGGGTTTGTCCGGGGTTCAGTTTCTAGGTTGCTGGTTGCCATGAATGCGAGTGTCCGTTCTAATGCGTCGTCTATAATCGTCTAAAACTCTGTCCTTTCTCTAGTGGTAATTTCTAACACAGGATCCGGTGGTGTGTTGAACTCATAGAGTAAGGGGATACTGGCTTCATATGCGTAGATTCCGTTGATTTGTTTGATACCTGCGCCTTTTGAAATGCTTACTTGTATTTCTTGTGCGTAGGTGCTACTGGTCGCTGCATGTAGCAGTACATAGAGTGCCATCATGATGATATATTTTATTGTCTTACGGTGAGGGGTGTGTGGTTCATTGGGGAGGCTGCAGTCCACTTTGTCCCTTTGGGTGACCCATTGCGCTATTTTGATGGCTGTTTTGTTTGGTATTTTGTGAAGTTCTTTCTGGATTTTTAAGGTGTTGATTTTGGCATGGATGATGTCCCTGTGCATCTGATTTGTGCTGTTATGGGGTGGTGTTGCTGTCTGTCGGTTCTGTATTAGTTATTCTCTGTGTTTTTTGATGAGGTGTGTGATTTTGTTGATTCATTAATGGATACAGTTTATTTTGAGTATTATAGTCTCCCGTAGGTTGGTCGATTCGCCGTTTGTGGTGAGTGCATAAATATCACTGGTGTCGGTTTTGATGGTGTTCAGGTGTCCTTCAATGGTTTTAAGCCGGACTGAGTTCGTTTTGCTGGAGTATGGGGTTGGGATGTGGAAGTTTGGTGGGATGATGAGGGAAATTGTGTTGGTTATGCTTTAGAGTGATTGTTGTTCCTTATTCTGAACTTGTAGCGATATTGGTGATTTGTTGTTGCTGGGATTGGTGCTTTTATAGGCTCAATAGATGAGAGGTTTGTGTATTGTCGTTTGAAGAATGAGTCATTACTGGATTTTTCTGCTGATTCTTGTGCAGTTTCGTAATGTTCCTTGTTGCCGGTTGGGTGGTGGGGTTGTGAAATTCCATCTTCTGTGGGATCGATTTCTCCGGTATGCTCCTTTTTTGTGTAGGGTTTCATTTTATTGATGTGTACAGTTTCTCTGTACTTGCGTTTTTTTCCTGTGCCTTCTACAATATAATTTGTTTCGGAAATATTTTCTATTACTGTATAGGGTCCGTGGAATTGATATAGTAATTTAGTTGACAGTCCTTCTTTTTTGATGAATTTTCTAATCATGACTTGGTCGTTGGGTAGGAATTCGCATGTGATTCTTTTTTGATTGAGTCTCTGGGCTTGGAGAATCTGGTGTTTTTCTATAGATTCTTTAGTTATACTTCTTGCTGTTTTACATGTTTGATGAGGTTTTCCATGGTGCTATATGGTTGAGTTGTAGGGATTTGGGATTCTAAAGGGAGTGTAGCTTCTCGTCCATATACTAGGTAAAATGGAGTAGTTTTGATCGTTTTTTATATTGAGGTATTGTTGTCGAATATGATGTGTGAGAGAAACGTTTCCCAATCTTTTTGATTGCTGCTCGTGTACATAGCCATACAATCTGTGAGTGTGCTGTGAGAACGTTCGACTAGTCCCTGGGATTCCGGATGGTAGGCTGTACTCATGTGATGATTGATCTCGAGGAAGTTGTTGCGTAGCCGGAATAGGTCACTAGTGAATGTTGTTCCTCCATCGGACTGAATTATACGGGGACAGCCATGTCGGCAGATAATATGTTTAACGATAAATTTAGCAATCTCTTCTGTGGTTGATTCTTTGATGGCTTCGATCCGTTTTGTGAGGTAATGCTGTCACGACATATTTCTTTTGTGTGGTGGTTCTAGTGAAAGGTCCCATTACATCAATTTGAATATGCGCAAATGTGTCGTTCGGTACTGTGATAAATTGCATGTGGCCAAAACTTTTTTTTGAGGTATTTTTCGATTTTGACAGCTGTAGCAGGATGAGATGTATGCGACAATGTCTTGCTCCATTGTTTTCCAAAAGTACGTTTGTTTAATTTTATGGTAAGTACGATGAAAACCTAGGTGACCGCTGGTAGGTTTGTGGTGTGATGAGTGAAGAATGTCTGGTTTGATCGATGTTTGTAGAGCTGTGGTTTCCCGACATTATTGACATGGTATACTAAAGTGTCAAGGGTGAAAAACTTTTTGCTGGTTGTGGAGTCTTTTTGTTCTAGTTTTTCATGAATTTTTCTAATGTCAGTGTCATTTAGTTGTTCTGATGTGATTTGGGGAAGCTGTATGGAAAGGATTGGTAATATATCGTCGTCCTCTTTCTTTAAGGATGTGGTGTTTTTGATATCATGTGGTACTAGGCAGCGTGACATGGCATCAGGTACGTGGTTTAGGCTACCTTTGATGTAATGAATGTCATCTATGATGAATTCGGATAGTTTGAATGCTATTCTGTCTAGTTTGGGACTGAGTTCATGTTTTTTGACTTTTAAAATCCAGTAGATCGAATCGGCATGGTGATCTGTGAAGATTTTAATTTTATGCCCATGGGTGAATTGGCGAAGTTTAGTGAGGGAGTATAGGATGGCCAATAGTTTGAGTTCAGTTGTAGTCCATTTAGCTTTCTTCGGTGTGAGGGCTCGGCTGACAAATGCTACCGGTCTTTTTATGCCGTTGTAGATTTGTGCCAGAGTGTCGGCGATGCCAACCGTGGATGCGTCGGTTCTGAGTGTAGTTTCTAATCCGGGTTGGAAGAGTGCTAGGACTGGGGTTGACGTGATAGTGCTTTTGGCTGGGTTAAAAGAATCTTCCTGTTATTTACACCAAACAAATTGTTCAGTTTGGCGCAGGAGTTTGTGTAGAGATGTCATCTTAACTGCGTAGTCTTTCATGAATCGCCTATAATGATTAAAAAGTCCGAGCGCTCGTTGTAATTGTTTGACGGTTTTGGTTTTTGGAAGGTTACTGACGCCTTCAATGGATGCTGGGTCTATGCGTATGTGTCCACTGCCAACTAAAAAGCCGATTACGTTGGTTTTTTGATAAAAGAAGCGGCATTTGCTGGGTAGTAATGTCAGATTTTCGTCTGATAAGCGTGTGAAGACCTTTTCTAATTTTTCAATATGCTCGTCTATAGTTTGACTAAAGATGATTATGTCATCTATGAATGTAGCTACTACTTCGGGTTTTAAACCGGTGAGGATAAGGTACATAAGCTTGCTGAAATGTCCTGAAGCTCCGGATATGCCCATGGGGAGGACTTTGTAGTGGTAGAGCCCATCTGGTTTGGCGAAAGCTGTTTTCTCCTTGTCCTTCTGGTCGATAAGTACTTGCCAGAAACCAGATTTGAGGTCTATTACAAATATGTATTTTGCTGATCAGAGACTAGACAGGATATCGTTGATTAATGGGAGTGGATATGCCGTAATGTTATTGGTTATACTGTTGAGGAATCTAAAGTTGGTTGTGAACCTGAGAGTTCCGGTGGTCCCTTTCTTGGGTACTAAGTGTTCCGGGGAGAACCATAGGGAATTACTTGGTTCAATTAGGTCAAGTTGTAACATTTAGTCGACTGCAGCTTGGATTTTGGTGCGGACTAGTTCAAATGTGGGATATGGCCTAATCCGTTTTGGGGGCTGATCACCGGTGTCTATTGTGAATTTTAATTTGCCGGTGTGTGCAGGGTCCCAGGCAAAAACATTGCTGAATTTGTTGATAGTCTTCAGAATTTTAGTTTTATCAGATGGGTGTAATTGTGGATTGATGTCTATTTTGTTGATACGTTCGGTTGTCATTGTGTTGATTAATATTGGATTGGGTTCTATTTTTTCCTCTTTACTTATAATAAAACCTTTGTTGATGCATTTGTTTTGGTAAGACGGGTTGGTGATGACGACTGTGTTGGTGGCCACGTTGATCAACATGTTGGGATAAGTAGTTAATTTTTGTAATAGGCGGTGGTAGATCCTACTATGGTACGTTTCTCTGTTGTCTAAAGATGTTGGTTCGATGTTGATAATGGTTTGGGATCTGGCTGGAATGCGAGTTTTATTTTTTACTCGGATAATTAAGTTTTTAGTGATGGATAGGCCAGTGGGAATGTTATACTCTTTCCATATGTCCTTTGTTTTGTTGATAATTGGGATGATGCCTGCTGCTTCTGCATGGATGGTGCGTTGTGTTAAGTTGATAGTAAATGCGAATGTTTTCAGAAAGTCGATTCCACGAAGTAGGTCAAAACCTAAGTTTTCGACTGCGAGACAGGGGTAGTTTACTGTGAGTGAACCTATGGTTATGGGTACGATGACGATGCCGTTGTTAGTTAGTGGATCCTTAAGTTGTACTAGGCTTATGAAATTGTTGCAAATGTTGGCTAGATTGGTACTAAGTTTGTGCTCAATTAGGAATACCATTGCTCCTGTGTCTATAATGAGATGTCTATCTGTGTCGCTGACCTTGCCGATGATAGTTAGTTGACCTCCGTGTTATTTGTTGTGTTAAGAATTAATTTGTTTTGAATATTTTGTGATGGGTAAGTTACAGGTGCTGGGTGTGGATGCATAGGTATTATTTGAGTAGATGATACTAAGGGTGATTGTGCGGACTCTAGTTGGCCCGCCGTTGGGAGTTTCTCGAGTTGTTTTGCGCAGGTGTTAGTGGTTGATACTGCATGGTCGCCAGAAATGGTGGTGACGGATATGTCTGAGTTGAGTAGCGGTTTGTGATACCTCGACTTTGCGTGTAGAATCTTTTTCTATTTTGGTTATTGTTATAGTTAGTTGTGGGGGTTTGTTGATTGTAATAACATATGGTTGATTCGTTAAATTCACTGTCAAAGTTACGATCCCATTGATATTTATTTGGGTATTTGAGTGGAATTTGGCGAGGATATTTATCTNTACTAAGGGTGATTGTGCGGACTCTAGTTGGCCCGCCGTTGGGAGTTTCTCGAGTTGTTTTGCGCAGGTGTTAGTGGTTGATACTGCATGGTCGCCAGAAATGGTGGTGACGGATATGTCTGAGTTGAGTAGCGGTTTGTGATACCTCGACTTTGCGTGTAGAATCTTTTTCTATTTTGGTTATTGTTATAGTTAGTTGTGGGGGTTTGTTGATTGTAATAACATATGGTTGATTCGTTAAATTCACTGTCAAAGTTACGATCCCATTGATATTTATTTGGGTATCTGAGTGGAATTTGGCGAGGATATTTATCTCGCGGAGGTTGTTGATCTCGGGAGGGTCTTTGATATTAGTGCTGGTGCGTTGGGCTGTAGATCGTATCATGTTTATGTTGAGTTGTGTAAGTGCTTAGACTAGTTGTTCCGTAGTATCTGGTTTGTGTTGATTTTCTACTGATTCTAGTGGTTGGTGCAGGCTGGTCGAGTTCCCGCATACCTTTACTTTCATATACTCCCATGATTTTTACGAGGTTTTTCCATGTAATTAGGAGTCTTCTGTATTGTGCGAATCGGCGGACTGAGGGTAACATTTGCTTAATGATCCCTTCACAGAACTCGTCGATTTTGTATGCGTCCCAATTTTTTCCAAAGTGATATCATAGTCGCGTGGCGAAGGAAATAGCGTTTTCCTCCGTGTCTTGGTGGTAGTTGCCAATGTCGACCATTTTTATATCTTTTTCTTCCTGGTCCTTAGGACAGTTAGCCAGGAAGCTCGTTTTAAATGTTTCCAGGTAGTAGTGTCGTCCACTTTTGTACGGTAGATGGCAAACCATTGTTCCGCTCTTGTGTTTTCAATTTCTGTTGCCAATTGCTGCTTTTCTCTTTGTCGCTTAATTTGAGGTAATTGGCCCAGGTCTCAAATTTTTTTATAAAGTGTTTAAGGCTTTTTTTCGTAATTTTCCTTCTAAAGGAGGCTATTTTATCGGTGTGAAGGTAGATGAGGACGTTTGGGGTGAAGCTGGTTGAAGGATTCGCTGAAGATGTCATGTTTGTTCGCGGTTGGTAAGACGTTGGTAGTAAAATTTTGTCGTTTGGTGTCCGCGGTTGCCGAATCGTCGTAAATAATAATGTTGTGTTGTTTGTTGTCCGCGGTTGTTGAAGCGTGGTAAATATTGATGTTGTGTTGTTTGTTGTCCGCGGTTGTTGTCCGTAGTCGTAAAATACTGAATCGTTGTCCTGGAAATTGCTATGTGTTGTTTCTTGGGATTGTGTAGATTGTTCCGATGATTCTAATGATTGTGTTGATTTTTTTACTGACGTTGTGAGATAAATAATAGGCTTCGGTTTTTTCCTTGTAGTCTTTTGGAGACTCATGTAATATTCTTGGATGAGGACGTTGACGTGTTGCTTTTATTTTGAATGGTTGTATCTAGTGCTGATGTGTTGTTTTGTGAATGAATGAGTTTAGTAGTGGAGAATGCTGAGTAAGTTATTTGGGACATGGGGTCATTATTATTANGAATGCTGAGTAAGTTATTTGGGACATGGGGTCATTATTATTAGTTGCGGCTGTTGTGAGATGTAGCTAGAATTATGCAAGTCATCTACACCATTGTTATGTTCCTAGGTTGATGGAAATAAACGATGCTCATTTGAGATGGTTTTGTTGATGTTTGGTAGATGGTTTTACTTATGAAATTATAGATGTGATTTGATCTAATCTGATCTGATTTTGTCTGAAGTGATCTGATCCTTATTGCTCGGAACTTATTCATATATGGTGAGGATGAGCCAAATTATGTTGTGAATCGAACGTGGAACGATATAGTAGTATGTAGAACGAGGTGTTTTCCCCCTCACCGACCCTTAAAGCCACCGACCTACCCACGGCCCTAAGTATTTCCACCGACCACCGACNGGTGTTTTCCCCCTCACCGACCCTTAAAGCCACCGACCTACCCACGGCCCTAAGTATTTCCACCGACCACCGAACTAAGTGAGCAGTGTTGCTAAATTCACACCACCCTAAGTATTTCCACCGTCCACCGACCTAAGTGAAAGGTGATNGGAAATTGCTATGTGTTGTTTCTTGGGATTGTGTAGATTGTTCCGATGATTCTAATGATTGTGTTGATTTTTTACTGACGTTGTGAGATAAATAATAGGCTTCGGTTTTTTCCTTGTAGTCTTTTGGAGACTCATGTGATATTCTTGGATGAGGACGTTGACGTGTTGCTTTTATTTTGAATGGTTGTATCTAGTGCTGATGTGTTGTTTTGTGAATGAATGAGTTTAGTAGTGGAGAATGCTGAGTAAGTTATTTGGGACATGGGGTCATTATTATTAGTTGCGGCTGTTGTGAGATGTAGCTAGAATTATGCAAGTCATCTACACCATTGTTATGTTCCTAGGTTGATGGAAATAAACGATGCTCATTTGAGATGGTTTTGTTGATGTTTGGTAGATGGTTTTACTTATGAAATTATAGATGTGATTTGATCTAATCTGATCTGATTTTGTCTGAAGTGATCTGATCCTTATTGCTCGGAACTTATTCATATATGGTGAGGATGAGCCAAATTATGTTGTGAATCGAACGTGGAACGATATAGTAGTATGTAGAACGAGGTGTTTTCCCCCTCACCGACCCTTAAAGCCACCGACCTACCCACGGCCCTAAGTATTTCCACCGACCACCGACCTAAGTGAGCAGTGTTGCTAAATTCACACCACCCTAAGTATTTCCACCGTCCACCGACCTAAGTGAAAGGTGATTGTAAGTGAAAGGTGTTTGTAAGGTCACAGTAGAACTCAGCCACACACCCTTGCACCCTAAGACCTCAAAATATATTATTATCGATAAACACCCTAAGTCTTAGATCATTGTTGGGATGGAAGACCCTAAGTATTAAGTTCAAACATGTTTAAACCTGTCGCAAGGTCCACCGTCCACGGACCTAAGAACCTAAGTAACTCACCAACCATTGAGCTAAGTCTGCACATAGCCTATGAACCTAAGAATTCGCATTCTCCACAACAAACCTAAGAACCTAAGTAACTCACCAGCCATTCGACCTAAGTCTGCGATGTTGTCACATCTCGAAGACCCAAGGTACTTCCTACAGCACAGTCACCTATGAACCCAGGAACCTAAGTATTCTCATTCTGTACAGTTGAACTCGGTCACACACC
>NIPM01000519.1:62304-102169 GCA_002738285.1 Holacanthella duospinosa
CTAAGGGAGCCCGTCCACACCCGGATTTATGAATTGACCTAAGTCAGCAGTATTGCTAAATTTACACTACACCAAGTATTTCCGCATTCCGCCGATCTATGTGAAAGGTGTTTCTAAATTCAAAACCACATTAGGTATTTCAACCGTTAATTCAAGACCCTAGAATTACTCAAAGTAGTTCATACTCTCGTCACTTAAAGAATCCAAACACCCTTCACTTAAAGAATCCAAACACCCTTCACTTAAAGAATCCAAAATTACTCAAAGTAATTCCTACATACCCTTCACTTAAAGACTCCAAATACCCTTCACTTAAAGAATCCAAAATTACTCAAAGTAATTCCTACACACCCTTCACATAAAGGATCCAAAATTTATTTAAACCTTTCATGAGCTATGTATTTTCATTACCTTAAAACCACAGTCATTGTCAGGTCTTCAGTGCTACCACATATTGAAAACTTAGTCAAACAATCCTGTCATCATTCTCACGTGTTTTCACAAGTGTAGCACATAATTCACGTCTTCAGTACTACCACATCCTGCAAACTTATGCAAGTCTTACTCTACAAATCAGCGGACTAGGTAAGCAATGTCATCACATTTCACAAATCTATGCGTATATAGCAATGGCGAAATTGAAACTTTTCTATTTCATTATTTCATTAATTTTTAAACATTTCAGAATTTAGTAAATTGAATTATATATGAATAAAGAATTAAAGTTTCGTGACTTTAATACATTTAATTTCATAATTTAGTCCTCACAAACATCATGGCTCAAGAAACCAGCCAAGTTAAGTGCTGGTTGAAGCAAGCAAGTCCTGATACTCCAAAATTTGTATGTATCAAAAGTAAAAATTTTACCGTCGACTTTGAAATAGAAGAAGTACCAACAATTGTGTGAAAACTGATAAACTTCTACATCTCCACTGGTGGCGATGGAAGCCTGCTTTCTGATTTTGCAACACTTATTCAACAATCTAGAAAGCGCTACGAGGATGGTTTGAAAAAAAGAACTCAAAACTTGTTAACAAAAAAGAAGTCTGAAGTCATGCAAGTCCCAAATGCTGTTACAAAAAATTTCAAAAGAAAACGTGAAAAATAAGTTTTCACCGAAGATGATTTAGTTGGTCTTGTGGAACTAGTAAAGCGCAAAAATGGGGTGATTGATAATAAAGATCTGGGTGTAGAATTATTAAGCAATATGAAGGGAGAGGACGTTGTGGAGGAACATGGTCGCAAAACAAAGTAATCAAAGAAACTGAAGCAGTCAAACAGAGTGGTATAAGAGGATGGCAGAATTCCATGCTGTGATGATGACAAGGGAAAAGCGCCTAAATCACACTTGTGTAACTTCAAACAATCAGAAGGATATTCTTTTATTCCGCTTGTGCTCCCAATTGAGAATGAAACTAGTGATGGATTCAAAAGTTCGGAACAAAAGGAGCTCTTTCGCAATTTTCACATTGATGATTGTATCATTTTTGTAAATAAAACTATGAGAAAAAAGGAGTGGAAGAATTAAGTGTTGGGTATAGTGGAACAATGCAAACATCAGCATTTGAGAAATATGTTAATAATAGCTCATCGAGACCCGCCCTTTATGTAGGTCATCCTGTTATTGATCCAGAATTTATGATTTTAGCTACAAATAATCCCAATCTTGTTAAAATTCGAAATATTCCAGCATTTCTACAGGAATTTGTTTTCAAAGATATGAGTTTTTGTTTATACCAGATGTTGCACAGTGGTATGCATGTGGTCTTAGAATTAAATCCTTAGAATACAAAATATATAGCATGTAAATTATGGACAACGTAGCCGAAAAATAAAAACAAGAAACATTGCAACTTAATTTCATCGTGTGTTAACCAGTTCTTATAAAATTTATTTTATTGTTTCAACGAATGTATTTTTTGATAGTTTGCCGTCAGTTAAAATTTACAAGTAAAAATGTACAAAGTATGAATATGTTCATACCTTGCTGTGGTGTTAATACGGGTAAAGTTCCTAAAACGGTCAAGCAAAGTTCGTAAGCCACCTAAATCACACCGATTTAATACGAAGACTTAATTTATAGCATCTCATCCACCACAAAACCACCACCACCACAACCACCACCACCACCACCACCACCAACACCACCACCACCACCACCATCACCACCACCACCACCACCGATTAAATCACACCGATTTAATACGAAGTCTTTGGATGGGCAAGAACACTCCACAAGAAAAATTTATTGTGTGAATGATCCACAGACTGAACTCTGTTGTCAATATTTAGGAAAAGTTTGGGATGTTGATCGAGTGGGTGAGGTGTCGGTAGGTATGTCCCAGCTTTTGTTGCAGAGTATTTACATGTTACAATTGTATAATCTTGAATTTCTTCTAAAATCCATCCTGATCATTCACAGGTAAAATCTTCAATCTTCGCTTCCAAGCAATTTGTCATTATAATCCAAAGTTTGGGAATCATATGTTCAGCCAGAACAAGGTACGAAAACGATGTAAATGGGACGACCTTTTCTTCTTCTCTTCCATCTGGATGAGATTTGGTAAACTTGCACCGAATTCCAAAATAGGCTTTGAAGTTTTTACAAGTTATAAGTTCTTCTTTGATGATTTTGAAGGAGTCTGCATGAACGCATTTGAAAAAATCATGAAGACCAATTTCGTTAGTACACTTGAACACGCTAAACTGTCCTCGGTATCTGTTCACAATGCCCACACTATCCATATCGTGTACAACAGGAATTATCTGATAGATCCCATCACCAACTTGCTGTGACTCGTTGTAGAATTCAACATGATTTGATACAATATGTTTTTCTAGTTGTTGTCGACATGGGAAAGTAATGGAGCACAAGGGACAATGAAGTTTGTTATACATTTGGTAGATGTCTTGCAAACTTGTAGGATTTCGATTATCGCTCTCAAACCGTCCAAGAAATGATTTATGAGTGGTGAAAAAATGAGTCTCCATTTCTACGTTTGAAGGGAATACTGTGTTACAAATGATGGTAACAAATGAGGTATCGCTCCAAAAGTCATCGTGAGCACTGAGGCAATGTAATTCCATCTCCTTCTTTGAATTAAATGCTGAATCACATATAAGGCAACTGTGTTGAACTTTAACTTTCTTGCTGGTAGATGCTTCGCTTATCCTTCCTTGCTTAGCCATTCTGTTAAATATTAATTTATTAGTTAGATTTTATACGCAATCATTTTCAACAAAATTTTGCTATTTAAATATTGTATACGCGTATATAGTTCGTTTTCTATCAATTTTATATCCTATAACACTACACATATCCTTTACCTTATTACACAAATTTCAATATCCTACGACCTACACCTACACGTAATACCAGTCTAGACTGGCATCGTGTACGTGTTCTCAACACGATTAGTTTCCTGACATATGCTAGGGCACGCTCAGACTTAGGCCCATTCAGGATTTCTCCCGACGCAAAATGTCAGCCTCCCTTCGGAGTATGATATATCCTAAAATATTAATTTCACAGTAATTACGGATATGGTTTAAAGGAAAGTTAATGTGCGAAAATTGTCAATGTATATATATATATATACAAAGGAGACCAATAACAACTGACAAGGGATACCCTACACTCAAAGCTCTAACCCCTATCAACTTGCATACATGAGCAAAATATTTATTATTTTTGTTTTAGAATTCAGAATTTAACTTTAGCGAAAATTACAGACACCTGCATTTCATCGTTGCATTCATTACATGAGTTTTTCGTTCGTTTTTTATATAAAAAGGTGTACATTGTTTCTTGATTGTCAATAATTAATTTTACAACTTTCATACTACATATTTGATGGTTAACAGTAAAAGGATGTGTATTGTAGCATGATATTTTTGTTGATATGAGTCGTCAGGATAACGCTGACATAAAGAATATATGTAGATGTAGCTCAAAATTTTAGATGAACTATATACCGCTCTTTTATATTTCATTTGCGCCTGTGTAATATAGTGTGCGCCAAAACGGGATGAGCTGTTTTTATATAAAAATGTACGTAAATGCTACTCTATAATATATTAGCTAAAACCATCTACGTTTTCAGTTATTGGTAATGGTAGATGTACACCATATTTGCAGTCAGCGTGACGTCAGAAATTTTGATATAAAAAATATTTGTAGATGTAGCTCAAAATTTTTAGACGAACTATAAGCCGTAACTCAGCAGAGAATGGCTATAAAGCAATTATTGACAAACCAAAGAAGAAAAATCAAAAAATTCAGTTACGTCAGAAAAACTCGTAACATTAATAAGAAAACTGATGCGTTAAGCATGAAAATAANTGGCTATAAAGCAATTATTGACAAACCAAAGAAGAAAAATCAAAAAATTCAGTTACGTCAGAAAAACTCGTAATATTAATAAGAAAACTGATGCGTTAAGCATGAAAATAACATATACATCTTCCACCAACGTTTCATTGAGAACTTCTTTGATTTCTTCGTCTTAAAATTAAAATTCAATTCAGTCATATATGTATCCAACTTTATATTGGAGTTTTTCTGGTTGATTTCCTGAAGTACGTAACAGTTGTAANTGGCTATAAAGCAATTATTGACAAACCAAAGAAGAAAAATCAAAAAATTCAGTTACGTCAGAAAAACTCGTAACATTAATAAGAAAACTGATGCGTTAAGCATGAAAATAACATATACATCTCCCACCAAAGTTTCATTGAGAACTTCTTTGATTTCCTCGTCTTAAAATTAAAATTCGATTCAGTCATATATGTATCCAACTTTATATTGGAGTTTTTCTGGTTGATTTCCTGAAGTACGTAACAGTTGTAANATTCAGTCATATATGTATCCAACTTTATATTGGAGTTTTTCTGGTTGATTTCCTGAAGTACGTAACAGTTGTAAATAAGTGTACATTATAGCAAGTGAAGCATTAGCTAGTCTTGTTTCTGAGACATTTAAGAAATTAAACCAAATCAAAAAATGCTTAATTTCTCTCTGGGATTATTTCCAAATCTGGGATGAAATTAGAGTTTAAAAGTAAAAATCTTTTATTGTAGTACCGCATTTTTGACCATGTATGCAAGTTGGACAGGGTTAAACTTAAAAATAGTTTAGACCGAGAATTTTCTGCCCAAGCCTGGGATTTTCCCAGAAATGTAAATTTTATAATTAGTTCATTTATTTTTATTAGGCTCATGGGTATTCAACTAATGTACTCTGCCTTAAGTGCCACAGAGGTTTACCAACGAAATATTACTACAATGACTTTGCCATTTTACATTTTTGGTTTAAATCCGATTGGAAATATTGCGGAAACTATGTGAAGTTTATGCTGGTAGCAAACAAAATGAAAATAAGGAACTAAAAACCTTGGTGAAAGTTGAATTTTGGAAATGAGGTGGAANTGCTGGTAGCAAACAAAATGAAAATAAGGAACTAAAAACCTTGGTGAAAGTTGAATTTTGGAAATGAGGTGGAAATTTTTTAAGAAATTATTGCTAAGGGATGTTCAAGGAAGTGTTTTGCACCTTTTCCTTTCAAATTCTACCACTTTATTTTGGTGCAAAGCAATAAATCTGTCCTGCGCCTAACGATTTGCACCCGCTTTCTCCACCCAAAATTTAATTTTGGCCTAATTCCGCAAAATTTAGGAATTAAAATTTGAAACTTCGGCACATAAGTATTGCACATCCCAATGTATAATTCAGTTCCTGCCAAAAAAATCCCGAAACTTTAAAATAACAAAAACAGTGTATCCCAGAAATTGCCTCTTCCATTTGAGATGGAAATTTTTTAAGAAATTATTGCTAAGGGATGTTCAAGGAAGTGTTATGCACCTTTTCCTTTCAAATTCTACNTGCTGGTAGCAAACAAAATGAAAATAAGGAACTAAAAACCTTGGTGAAAGTTGAATTTTGGAAATGAGGTGGAGATTTTTTAAGAAATTACTCCTAAGGGATGTTCAAGGAAGTGTTAACGTGGAAAAGGAAAGTTTAAGATGGTGAAATAAAACCACGTTTCGAATAAATCTGTCCTGCGCCTAACAATTTGCACCCACTTTCTCCAGCCAAAATTTAATTTTGGCCTAATTCCGGGAAATTTAAGAATTAAAATTTGAAACTTCAGCACATAAGTATTGCACATTCCAATGTATAATTCACTTCCTGCCAAAAAAAAANAATTAAAATTTGAAACTTCAGCACATAAGTATTGCACATTCCAATGTATAATTCACTTCCTGCCAAAAAAAAATCCCAAAACGTTAAAATAACAAAAACAGTGAAAAATAAGAATGTTTTTGTTATTCCTATTTTGTTNAATTAAAATTTGAAACTTCAGCACATAAGTATTGCACATTCCAATGTATAATTCACTTCCTGCCAAAAAAAAAATCCCAAAACGTTAAAATAACAAAAACAGTGAAAAATAAGAATGTTTTTGTTATTCCTATTTTGTTNAAAAAAAATCCCAAAACGTTAAAATAACAAAAACAGTGAAAAATAAGAATGTTTTTGTTATTCCTATTTTGTTAACACGAACAAATAAAAGATAAACTTTACCCTGTCTGACTTATCAAACCCCTTCGTTAGCAACTGCCTTGTTATCACAGTAAATTTCTCAAATTATCAAGTTTAATCTCAGAAAGTAGAATAATCTTACATTTTTTAATGTTGTTTGGATTTTTCTTGTCTCACGCTTGTAGCGTCCAGATACTGAATTCCCTGGATTTTCTGAAAGTTTTGGAGATATACGACGAAATTCTGAAAAACCCTGTACTCCCAGAAAGATCTCTTGAATCTGTCACAATAGAGTACAAAATAAAAATTAAATTTAGAGTAAATGTGAATGTTCATAAAACTGATGCCTAAAATTAAGTAGAATTGTGCTTATTCTGTTGTTACAATTTCAATACAATGCACCCGTCGCTTCAGGGCGGGCGGGCGGAACCCCCAGGGCGAGCGGCCTCCCCTCATAGTATATGACAGGTTTAAACATGCTTGGATGAGTTTGTGGAATGTGGCAACACCGCATGNCCCCTCATAGTATATGACAGGTTTAAACATGCTTGGATGAGTTTGTGGAATGTGGCAACACCGCATGTGAATTTTCAAGTTCATAGGTTCGTCGACTGTGGTCTTACACTGAAGAATCCTAGTATCCGATACTGTTCAAAGTTGTACATTGGATAAGTTTCCGAGATGTGGAAACATCGCGGACTTAGGTCGGCAGCAAACTTAGGTTCACATCTCCGTGTAATGTTGCAACAATGTTGACTTGTGTCGGTGGAAATACCTAGTGTAGTGTGAATTTAGCAACACTGCTGACTTAGGACGATGATTGGTGGAAATACTTAGGGATGAGAATACTTGTGTTCATAGGCTCAGACAGGTTTAAACATGTTTGGATAAATTTGCTAGATGTGGCAACACCACAGACTTGGGTCGGTGGATAGTGAACTACTTAGGTTCTTAGGTCCGTGGACTGTAGGCAATGAAAATACTTGTATTCATAGCTTATGACAGGTTTAAACATGATTAGACAAGTTTCTGGAATGTGGCAACGCCGCAGACTTTGGTCAATGCTTGCGGTGTTACTTGGGTTCTTAGGTCCGTGAACGGTGGAAATAATTTGGGTCCACGCATGCTACTAGAGTTTGGATGTTTCATTGGTGAAAATAAATTTTGGGGTCTTGTAGTGGGGGGTGTGTGACCGAATTCAACTGTACAGAATGAGAATACATAGGTTCCTGGGTTCATAGATGACTGTGCTGTAGGAACTACCTTAAGTCTTCGAGATGTGGCAACATCGCAGACTTAGGTCAAATGGCTGGTGAGTTTTGTAGTGGGGGGTGTGTGTGACCGAATTCAACTGTACAGAATGAGAATACATAGGTTCCTGGGTTCATAGATGACTGTGCTGTAGGAAGTACCTTAAGTCTTCGAGATGTGGCAACATCGCAGACTTAGGTCAAATGGCTGGTGAGTTTTGATGTTTCATTGATGAAAATAAATTTTGTAGTGGGGGGTGTGTATCCGAATTCAACTGTACAGAATGAGAATACATAGGTTCCTGGGTTCATAGATGACTGTGCTGTAGGAAGTACCTTAAGTCTTCAAGATAGATAGGCAGCAAACTTAGGTTCACATCTCCGTGTAATGTAGCAACAATGTTGACTTGTGTCGGTGGAAATACCTAGTGTAGTGTGAATTTAGCAACACTGCTGACTTAGGAGGATGATCGGTGGAAATACTTAGGGATGAGAATACTTGTGTTCATAGGCTCAGACAGGTTTAAACATGTTTGGATAAATTTGCTAGATGTGGCAACACCACAGACTTGGGTCGGTGGATAGTGATGATGAATCCAAGAATCCAGGCACCTGACATCCCAATGAAAATACTTGTATTCATAGCTTATGACAGGTTTAAGCATGATTCGACAAGTTTCTGGAATGTGGCAACGCCGCAGACTTTGGAGTTACCAACGACACAATGAACCCAAGTTAGGTCCGTGGACGGTGGAAATAATTTGGGTCTACGTATGCTACAAGAGTTTGGATGTTTCATTGGTGAAAATAAATTTTGGGGTTTTGTAGTGGTAGGTGTGTGACCGAGTTCAACTGTACAGAATGAGAATACTTAGGTTCCTGGGTTCATAGGTGACTGTGCTGTAGGAAGTACCTTGGGTCTTCGAGATGTGACAACATCGCAGACTTAGGTCGAATGGCTGGTGAGTTACTTAGGTTCTTAGGTTTGTTGTGGAGAATGCGAATTCTTAGGTTCATAGGCTATGTGCAGACTTAGCTCAATGGTTGGTGAGTTACTTAGGTTCTTAGGTCCGTGGACGGTGGACCTTGCGACAGGTTTAAACATGTTTGAACTTAATACTTAGGGTCTTCCATCCCAACAATGATCTAAGACTTAGGGTGTTTATCGATAATAATATATTTTGAGGTCTTAGGGTGCAAGGGTGTGTGGCTGAGTTCTACTGTGACCTTACAAACACCTTTCACTTACAATCACCTTTCACTTAGGTCGGTGGACGGTGGAAATACTTAGGGTGGTGTGAATTTAGCAACACTGCTCACTTAGGTCGGTGGTCGGTGGAAATACTTAGGGCCGTGGGTAGGTCGGTGGCTTTAAGGGTCGGTGAGGGGGAAAACACCTCGTTCTACATACTACTATATCGTTCCACGTTCGATTCACAACATAATTTGGCTCATCCTCACCATATATGAATAAGTTCCGAGCAATAAGGATCAGATCACTTCAGACAAAATCAGATCAGATTAGATCAAATCACATCTATAATTTCATAAGTAAAACCATCTACCAAACATCAACAAAACCATCTCAAATGAGCATCGTTTATTTCCATCAACCTAGGAACATAACAATGGTGTAGATGACTTGCATAATTCTAGCTACATCTCACAACAGCCGCAACTAATAATAATGACCCCATGTCCCAAATAACTTACTCAGCATTCCCCATTACGTTTCAAAAAAATGAGTATTTTTGGGGTCATGGATCCCGGCATGTGAGATGCAAAACAGGTAGACAAATTGATTAAAGGTTTACCTGTGAGCTTGAGGAACATTATGTATTGTTCGGAGCCGCGTAATGCAAATGAGTTTTGCTTAAGTAGCGGCGAATGGAGAAGGCTGAGAGGCAAGAGCCACCCAAAAAGGCTTTTATTAAGCCACCAGGTGAAGGCCAAGGCCAAACAGGTCCTCCACGTGGGAAAGCCACGCCGAGTACTAGTGACTCAGAAAGACGGCTTCCCAGGGAGCGCGTGAGTTGCGTGAGTTTAATGGAAAGTGCTACATGTGCTGTGAGTTTGGGCACATGATAAGGGACTGTCCCCGGAATAAGGTAGAAGAGGACCCACGCTCTTCCAAAGTTTACAGCGTCTCTGCGGAAACGACTCAACCCGTTTCGTTGTCTCAAAACGAATGAGTTGGGCAAGGGGATCGTCCAAATTAACCCCTAAAAGAATTCTATGTGAATCGCCTAGTATTTAAGTTACTAGGAGCCGCGAGTCTTCATGTTTTGTACTAGAGCCTAATAGTACGCGTGTAAATCTTAAGTCTGGTGGGCACAGGGTAATGTATCCTAAACCAAATAGTCGACAGGGAGACTACAGTAGTGTAGAACCAGAGCGTCTGCCGGTTTTGTTTCGGCAGAGACGCATAGGTCCAAAGGTTATTACTAACCTTATGCTTGGGAAATCTTCTTACGTGGTATATCTTTTATTAGTCCTGAGATCTTACATAAGGTGAGAGCTTGTGTACACAAAGAATACACAGTAGCTCCACTGCATGTGAGAACGGCGTCTGGTAGGACTACCTTATTGCATTATATTGAAATAGTGTTCACATATTGCAAGAGTAAGAGTATTTGGACCTTTTATGTAATGCCCCAACTTCCAGAACCCTTTTTGTTGGGGACAGACTGAATAAAGCGTGTAAATAAAAAAGGCTACATGCTCGAAAGGGATGGGGAAAACAACTTTAGTTTGTGTAACGGCCAGTGGAGGGAACCCCAAACCTAGAGATTCTACGTAATTCGAACGAGATTTTTCCGGTCAACTATGTAGTCGATCGTCAGAATAAAGTATACAAGTGTTCATTAGTTGACACTGTACGCATACCGCCAAGGTCTGCGAGGAGAGTTACGGTGAGGGCACCAAATATTNTTTTTGTTGGGGACAGACTGAATGAAGCGTGTAAATAAAAAAGGCTACATGCTCGAAAGGGATGGGGAAAACAACTTTAGTTTGTGTAACGGCCAGTGGAGGGAACCCCAAACCTAGAGAATCTACGTAATTCGAACGAGATTTTTCCGGTCAACTATGTAGTCGATCGTCAGAATAAAGTATACAAGTGTTCATTAGTTGACACTGTACGCATACCGCCAAGGTCTGCGAGGAGAGTTACGGTGAGGGCACCAAATATTTCCTCCGGTTCAGTGATTTTGTCCGAACCGAGGATTACAATTAGCGGCTAATGTAATGCAGCCGTATGTGTATGCTGTAATTACAAAGCATGAAACTGATGTGTGGGTCACAAACTTTGGTCGTGTTACTGTTACACTGGCCAAGAATACGACCATAGCTACTGCGGATTTGTGTCCCGCAAAGGCAAAAGTTTTACTTTTTGGTGAGAGTAACTTGCCCTCCAATCAGAATTTGAGTAATTCTGTGGAAGAGGCCAAGCAGAAGCTTAGAGTAAAACTTGGAGAAAATCTGACCCTATGTGAGCAGATGGAAATTCTCAAAGTAATAACTCAGTTCTCTGATGTGTTTGTAACTGAGGAAGCTAATGATGGTAAGACCAACATGTTTAAGCACAAAATTGAGACGGGAGACAGTTTACCGATTAGACTCCATCCGTAAAGTGCCTCGTTTGTCAAGCGCGGTAGGATTAAAAAGAAGGTAGATGAACTCTTGGAGGCGGGGATTATCGAGGAGTCGATATCTCCTTGGGCTGCGCCTGTAGTTCTGGTGCCGAAGAAAAGCGGAGGTTTTCGATTATGTATCGACTACTGTAAGTTGAACTCGGTAACTAAGAATAGCGCGTACCCCCTTCCAAAAATGGAAAATGTTCTTGATCGGCTAGTTGGAGCTAAGTACTTCACAGTGCTAAACTTGATCTCAGGCTTCTATCAGATAGAAGTCGATGAGAAGGATCAAAAGAAAACGGCATTTGTTACGCCTGATTGTTTGTACCAGTTTAGTAGACTGGCTATGTGACTGTGTAATGTACCGTCTAGTTTCCAGTACTTGATGGATGCTGTGTTCTCGGGTCTAAGTGGACTATGGTATTAGTGTACCTAGACGACCTCATCGTATTTGAAAAATCCTTCCAAGAGCATCAACATAGACTTTGAAGTGTGTTACAATGTCTCAGGGATGCATGTCTCACTTTAAAAACGAGTGTCGTTTTGGTGCGGACAAGATTGAGTATCTTGGTCACGTAAATCGAGTGAAGGAGTCGAGATAGATCAAGGAAAAGTTACAGCGATGACATAGTTCCCTCTTCCCACCACTCTCACTCATATACAATCGTTTGTTAACCAATGTGGTTATTACAGACATTTTGTAAAAGATTTTGGCAAAATTGCCATGCCTCTAAATTTGTAATTGAGGAAAAAGCAACCATTTGTATGGGGTGAGTCTCAACAGATAGCGTTAGATCGGTTAAAGCTCCCCTTGATTACGAGCCCAGTGTTAGCCTATCCGATGGAGAACGCAGTAACTGAGATTCACTGCGACAGTAGTGGTTATGGCTTAGGAGCCACGCTTGTTCAAGTACAAGACGGAAAAACGAGAGTCATTGCCTACGCAAGTAGATCAAGGACAGAAGTAGAGAAACGCTACACAGCAAGTGAGCAAGAGTGTCTCGCTGTGGTGTATGCGGTTCAAAAATTTTGGCCATATGTGTATGGAATTGATTACACTGTGCTCACGGATCATAGTGCATTGAAGTGGCTCTCTTCAGTGAAAGATTCACACGGACGTTTAGCTAGATAGTTGTTTGCTTTGAAAATGCAAGGCATGACCATCCAGCATTGCCCAGGTAAAGCTGCGAATGACGTGGATCCGTTATACCGTTTTCCAGTTGGTCCACCCGAGTCAATGGATTCGTCTGATGTGCTAGTGCTCGAGGGAATAGACCTCAGAGCTAGCAATTGGAAGATCCATTAGTTGGAAAATTTTTGACCTTCATTGAGGAAGCCGAAGGCCGCTCCTCAGGTGATGACTCGGCGTCACGAGCGCCAGTACCACATGTAGAGGACTATAGTGTCCAGGACGGAATTTTGTATTTCGCATGTTTTGAACCCGAAGCAAGGTGCTGGAGATTGGTTCTGCCCGAAACACTAAGAAAAAAAAGTTCTTATGTCAGTTCACTCCAATGATTTGGGTGGTCATTTAGGTATGACGAGAACGTGGACTACAGTAAAATCACGTTTTTTTTTACTAGCAGGGTATCTACAGAGATACTCGTAGGTTTGTTCTAGGATGTTCTGTTTGACAGATACATCGAGTCCGTAGAAGTTCCGCACAAGGACTTATGCAAGACTGTGAGGAGGTTAGTTCTCCTTACCAAAGAGTTGGTATTAACTTTATCGGACCATTTATTGCATTTGCAAAAGGCGGCAATAGGTATGCCTTAATCTTTGTAGATCATTTTAGTCGCTATGTTGACTTATGACGATGTATCAATGAATTGCAGTGCAAAATACTTGATAAATTTTAGGAGAGAACTGATCAGAAGACTAAGGCAGAGGTATAGAGACGAAGACTTACAAAGTATTTTGATGTCCAAATCCATATCCAGTTATAAGCTTCCGACGTTTAGTGCTGCACTTTCAACTTCACAAATCAACCTTCTTCGTTACCTCGCCACCTTTATTTTGCAATTTAGGTTAAACTTTAACACATTTTACTGTAATAAGAAATGGTACAACTTAGGTTCGTTCAAATACGCATACTGCAGTCTCTGCGGAAATATTGATTCTTTCTCGCACATTTTTAATTGCCCTTCTGGTCACCATAACAGAAACAAATTTTTAAATGATTTCAATTTTAACATTACTAACAGTTTTCTTAATTTTCACAATGCACAACTCACAAATTGGAAAAAAAATGAATGTTTATATGTTAAAACAACTCAGCCTAAAAACAATGTAATCAAACATAATACCAAATACATAAGTCTAACCATAATATAAGTAACAAACCTAAATAACTAAACTAACCACAATGTACTAATTTACGTACAAAGGTGGAAAACCGTGAAAGCGGAAATCCAATAAAACCCTATAAATGATGATGAGTCGCTATGTTGAGTCGCTAGCAGTTCCCTCAGCGACGGCTGAGTGTCGTGGATGCTATAGGGGATAAGATCCTGTTAAGACACTCTGTACCTAAAAAGTTTGTGATAGACCAAGGTCGCCAGTTCACGTCAAAGCTTGTGAAAGCTGCGAGCGAAAAGTCACGCTATAAGTTGCGTTTCACGGCACCTTATCACCTTCAGAGTAATGGTATTACTGAGCGGTGCAATCAAACTCTAAAGAACTCTAAAGAATCTAAACTCTACATTCGCGTACAATGCCTCTAGGAACGAGTCTACTGAGTTTAGTCCGTTCTACTTGGTGTATGGACGAGAGCCGAGACTTCCCATAGATTTGCATCTGCCTTTGAAGTCAGATCCGGAAATTGAGAGACAATTTCCGAGGGATCTGGACGTAGCTAGGTGCATGGCCCAGCGTAATTCCCGTAGAACCCATGAAAAATTGAAGCGTCGATACGATAAAAAACGGGTTCTTACGAGGCTTTATATAAAGAATAAAGTTCTTCGAATAGTGCCAGTAAGGAAGAAAGGTCTTACTCAGGCTTTTCTAGTTCAAAATGTGGGTCCTTATGAGATTACTGGGCAAATAGGCCCAGTAGATTATAAAATCAAATTATTAAATAGAAAAAGGGAAAGAAATGTAATTGTACATGTTAATGACCTAGTGTCTTTCTATAGTGAATTTGAGTCGGTTTCCCCTTCATGGAATATGTCCAATACAAAGGGAGTGAAAAACAAACCGATAAGTTCGACTTCATCCATTGATGAAAATTTGCCTAGAAAGCTTAGTAATAAGTCTACTGGTAAGTTCAGTAGATTGATAAGTTCAAAGACTAATTCTGAGAAGTCAAAATCGAGTCAAGGAAATAGTCAAATTCAGACTCCATCGTCTGAATTGACCTCGTCTAGACGGCGAGTGACTTTTTCAATGAGTTCCAGTGATGGCCAGGAGGCTATAAAACGTCCAGGAGCTCAAGCAGAGATTGTCATTTAATCATCATGTTCTGCCCAAGTAACTCCTGGAACAAAAAGCTCATCGCTGGTTAAGCTGGATCTATAATTACCTTTCCCCTACCGTGCTCACGGGGAAAGTGGAGTGTGATTAGAAAATTTGAATGACACAATCACTTTTTCCCAAGGCAACTATATTTAAATAGGTGCTGAATGTTTTGAATTGCACTGCACTTTCTTTGAAGCACGATGGGAGAAAGGCAACTCTAGTTTCAGCTTTAGGAAACCACCACGCCGTTACGGATTTACTGATTCGTCGTGAAATTATGGAAGGTAAGTCTTTTGCCATTGGTTGGCAAGTTTTAATTATTGTTTAGTTAACATTGGTTGGACTGACTCGCCTTCGCTTGTGTTTAATTTTTTTTTCTGTGTTTTTTTTTTATTTTTTTTCATTTTGAAAAAGTTTTTGTAATTTTTTTGGAATTACCATTCGTTGGTAAGATATTCCGTTTGTAAGTATTTTTATTGAATTTACTTACCTTTGATTGTTTACGTCACAGGTGGGATTCCTATGGATCTTAGTGACGCAGAAACGGAAGTGGCTGGAGGAAGAGAAGCTGAGGGAACGGTGACATCCAACGGTCCAGCGCCACAGCCTGTCAAGAGGAAAGGCCCGCAGGCTAATGTAACAAAAAGGGCGGTTTCCTTACAAAATAAAAGCAAGAAAGCTCCACGTCCACCTACGACCCAACCCACAGCAGAAGCAACAGCAATTCTTCGTGCTGTGGAAGCGGCGAAAGAGCGCCATGGAGAGATGACGAAGGCAGCAGCGGTTTAACCCTCGACGTCAAGGGCACCACCACGTCCACCGGCTCCACAGAATGCCGGAGGAGCTCGGTACAGAATCCCGAGGATTCAAGCTCTGCCACGCCCACCACCACCCGGTCAAATTGCGGCTCCGTTTGTTCTTGTCAGGTCTGCACAGGACCTGTTCTCTGTGCTGGGAGCATATGGAGCTTCTTCAGCACCATCTGCCCCATCGTTCCTTGCCCCAGCAAGGGGGAAAGAGACAGGCACTAGCGCCGAAAGTGCTTCGCGTGCCGACAAAAAGGGCACGAAGCCCGGGACTGTATGGTCCAAAGGCCCAGGATCTGAGGTCAGTTCCTTCGGAACAGGAGGAAAAAGTGACACGGCGCCGGTCAGTGAATTTTTATAATTATTATAAAAATAATAATATTCATTTTCTTGGTCTGCAAGCTGTGCATGCAAACATGTTAATTTAAGTTAATTTAGAGATTGGGAATATTGATTTGTGTCTGTGAGTATTGCTCACAGGCAGTTGTTAAAATAATTATTGATTAATTGGGAGCCTCATGCAAGACCCCTGCAAAGGAATCGGAGTCTTGCATGAGGGTAAATTTGGGTCATTATTGGTAGAACCGTTGGTCGGCTCGGACCTCTTTCTGGTCTCTCTCCTGAGAGACGTTTTTTTCTTAAAATAAAAGTTTGTCTGCCAATTCCCGTCAGTCCGTCAGTCCGTTATTTTGTTTAGTGTTTTGATTTGGGGGTGGCAGCAGTAGTGAGGTCAGGAGGTCAGTGTCAGGGGTCGGTGGTGCTGTCTGTCTGCCATAGTCCTGTCTGGACACAGGACAGACAGACAAAATCGTCACATTATTAGAAAATCCTCGTTGCATTAAAAATTTGAATAAGAAACCAGTAGACTTTTGATGGCAGCTATGTACCAATGCATACATATTATCCGAATAGCAAATTATTGAAGTTAAAAATTCTGCTCCCCGTAATTTGCTTTTAGCATAGCGGTAAAAAATTCAAAAAAATATGTTTATGTTTGTTTGCAATTATGTACCAATGAATTAATATCATTATAGTACCAAAATTTTGAGGATTGTATTTCCGCTCCCGGTGTTTCGATATTTGCATAGCGGTATAAAATTCAAGAAAATTTGTGTATGTTTGGTGTGTATCTATGCACATTCATATCATTAACACACCAAATTTAGGGGGTTTGTGATTTACGCTTCGAACAGTTCGATATTGGCAAAGCGGTAATAAATTCAAATAAATATGGATATGCCGTTTGTCTTCTATGTACTGTGGGAAAGAAATTGCCCATGCCTGATGGGCAGAGGAAGTAGTGCGCCATGCGGCGGAAGGGCGTTTTCAACGCCGTAGTGGATTTGGATCTTGGACGTGTCTGGTCTCCNTTTTGAGGATTGTATTTCCGCTCCCGGTGTTTCGATATTTGCATAGCGGTATAAAATTCAAGAAAATTTGTGTATGTTTGGTGTGTATCTATGTACATTCATATCATTAACACACCAAATTTAGGGGGTTTGTGATTTACGCTTCGAACAGTTCGATATTGGCAAAGCGGTAATAAATTCAAATAAATATGGATATGCCGTTTGTCTTCTATGTACTGTGGGAAAGAAATTGCCCATGCCTGATGGGCAGAGGAAGTAGTGCGCCATGCGGCGGAAGGGCGTTTTCAACGCCGTAGTGGATTTGGATCTTGGACGTGTCTGGTCTCCTCAACAATTATTTTATTGTTATTATTTTTGGTTGTGTTGTTTTGGGAGGGATAGTAATTGGCTTTCGCCAATTACTTAAATAAATTATTCAGTTGTTTGGGTAATTGTGTTTGTTGAAGTCCCAGGATGGACTTCACTTATTGGTCATTTGTGTTCGTTGTGTTGTGTCCCTTGAGGGGATTTAAGCTGAAACTAGAGTTGCCTTTCCCCCATCGTGCTTCGAGGAAAGTGCAGTGTGGTTAAAAACATTCAGTACCTATTTAAATGCAGTTGCCTTGGGAAAAACTGATTGTGTCATTGAAATTATTTAATCACACCGCACTTTCCTCGAAGCACGGTCGGGGAAAGGCAACTATAGATCCAGCTTCAGTGTATTATGTTTCCCCTCTGGGCTATTTGGATTTATTGGAGAAGCCATCATCCCATCAGGTACTCTTTCAGGTACCCATCCCCACTTACATCTACTTATATTCATTCAGCGGCATTTTCCGCTCAACAGTACAAATGAATTCCTCTTATTAAAATATCAATTTTTAAAGGTTTACAATTACGCTCCCGGTAAAACGACATTAGCATAGCGATAATTATTTCATGTTTGTAGTCAGCTTGATGCATAAAAAAATTATCCATAATTCAATTTATTGTTTCCTAAAAATTTAACTATATATTTTATGACAAAAATGGAGTCACAATTATGATTCGATTATTTATTAAGTTCATTACTAAGCCTGGTACCCAAACAGCTAGGACTGTGTTGTGTTACCCGAATAGGTACTCATGGCGCTTACTGATTTGCACTTTTCAGTTTGAAGTAATTTTTCTTAAATTTTGACCTATTTTGCCGCAAAATATCTATGGTAAAATTTTGCTCAGCTTAAAACTATTGAAACAAGCTTCTTATCAGTATTTTTGATATCTTGGATATTTTCTGGCAAACCGATGGGATGAGACTTCAAAAAATCATTGGAAAACTCTCACTACCCATCTGGCCAAAGGTAAAACTTTTCAAATTGTCGATTGACTTACCAATTGGACCCTTTTTGGAAACAAGTTACAGAGCTTCAGGAGTATTTTTTCTTTAAAAAATTAAATATTCATGAAGAGAAATGGTTTAACTAAATTGTAAGTTGTTTTGTTGTTAGTTTTGAAAAAAAGCCATTTCAGACTAAAAATTAATCATACAGAACTACCCCCACCATTGGTGTAATGAGCAACAGCAGGAACCCTCCTTCTTGGACGAGAAATGTTTTTTTTTCTTGAGAGACAATTT
Organism: Holacanthella duospinosa; assembly: GCA_002738285.1. Classification (NCBI taxonomy): domain Eukaryota; kingdom Metazoa; phylum Arthropoda; class Collembola; order Poduromorpha; family Neanuridae; genus Holacanthella; species Holacanthella duospinosa. The sequence goes on from NIPM01000519.1 coordinate 80,959, forward strand.
CTTCTGAGCTAAATTTCCAATGCTGTGCCTATGTCTTTTCAATTTTCACTTGTTATCTTCAGTTAGTGGGACGTTCCCTTTCAGTGTATTCAGAGCAAGTTCCGCCAAGGCGTCGATGTTATCTCTAAAAACTTTTCTTCTAATTCCTTTCCGCATTTTTGTCTTGTTTATTTTGAATAGTTCCAGAAACGTCTTGTTCCTTTTGATCCGTTTTGTCATGATAACTCACTGAGTAAGGAAAATGATGTGGTCTTCATTGGGAAGAATTCCGGACTGAATGCGCAAATGGTCATGACAACTGGGATGCAAATTGAGAAACAAGGAAATCTAGAGTGTCAAGGAAGTGTAGAGTGTTCATAGGTCTCAAAAATTGTTAGGCTTTCTTGAGTTTAACTGTCGACTCAAATAGAAAACTTGAGAAAAGAAGGAGTGTGTTTTGCAAATAGTTATGTAGTGGGTGTTGAGACGGATATCTCTAGCATACTTCCTTTGAGGAAAAAGGTTTCGCAATAAAGAAATTACTGATATGGACCTAAAATTATTATTGACGATTAGTCCTGAGTTGAATTATTCAAATGGATATTGTGGCGAAAATCGATTTCTGAGTAAGTGAGTCATGGGTTGAAACTGGTTTGAACCAGTTATGTCAGATATGGTTATCCGGAATGTCCATCTGGCCGAACGACAAATTGCAGAAAAGCACTCATGACAAAGGAAACTCGGTTTCCTATAACGTAATCGCCCGATTAGATAAAATCGATGCCTTCCTGTGTCTCGATAGAGAAAGGGGTTCATTCGACGCTTCAGGGTTTGCGTAGAAACACCTAAGTAGTTCTTTGCCATTTAAATAAAGTAAAGGTAGGAAAATTTATATTGTCTTAATCTAAAAGTAATTATTTTCAATAAGAAGAAAGTATGAAATGAATTAGTAATTAGGTTAAACCGAAGACCAAGTGGGTTTATTTTGATTGTTCTGTGTGAGGTTGTTGGAGTTGGTGTGATCCACTGGAAAACGAGGATAGGCAGAGACGCAAGACTTTCCTCTATTGGAACAGTAAAAGTGAGTGTAGTGTCAAAAATTCCCCCATCCTTTCGAAGACCGAGGACTCGGAATAGCTTCATCTCTGCTTAGGGTCAGAAGTTCCGCGTGGCAAAACTTTATCTCAGCGAGCAACACTAGTTCTTCGAGTTCCCCTTGAGATCACACATCATCTTCGGTTATGTCAGTCTCCGATACCTCCGGTGTGGCTGGGCTGGACGAGGCACCTCGAGATAGAAAACAGAGGCCCGGACGCTCCTGTCATACTCGGGACATCGGGACCTAATACTACATTGATCCTCCACGGAATCCTCTCAGAACGGGAGAGTGCAACCTGACCTCAAGGTATCGGGAAAATGTGGATTTCGGTCCACCGGCAAGTTCTTTAGGCTTGGATTAGTTGAACGGAAGAACTCCTAGAGAGTCCGGCGAGATCGTAGTTCACCAGTGGACCAAGTAATCCGGAGATCCCAGAGAGTCCAGGGAGAACCCAGTTCACCCGCGGATCGAGAAGTCCCGGAAATTTCAGGGAGAGTGGATACCGGATCCCCGTAGATCATGACAATAGGAGTTCCTAGATAAGAGCTATTGTTGAACTTCCCAGGAAACAGGGAAAGGAGTTATCTCATTCCGGAGAACAGATTTCGATATTCCCTTCCGGATTATCGCATCCCCCACCGGAAAGTTAAGACGACAGTACCGGAGTAGAGCAGTTCCAGTGCCAAGTTGGGGACGAGTCCGATAACTAGATCCAGACTCAGAACGGGTCCAGCAACCAAAGTCCTTCTCATTACAATAGAGTAACCAGTCCGCTCTGGTAGACGCTTCAAAATAGTAAGTTCGGTAGAAGTTTGTACTACTATATCTAAGCTCCGGCAAGTCCGTTCTCCAGTGCCTAAGTCCGGATCAAGTCCGGATACAGATCATCTCAGATCTGTACGACCCGCAGAGCACCTCGGAACTGTGAGATCCGCAGATCATCACAGATCTGTGAGATCCGCAGATCATCCCGGATAATTGTGATCTGCGGATCATCNTACTGCGGTACTTGAGTCCGGAACGCATACAGATCATCTCAGATCTGTACGACCCGCAGAGCACCTCGGAACTGTGAGATCCGCAGATCATCACAGATCTGTGAGATCCGCAGATCATCCCGGATAATTGTGATCTGCGGATCATCCCGGATCATTGTGATCCGCGGATCATCCCGGATCTGTGAGATCCACATATCATCCCGGATCCGTGTGATCCGCAGATCATCCCAGATCTGTGAGATCCGAAGATCATCTCAGATCTGTACTACCCGCAGAACACCTCAGATATGAACGACCAGAAGATCATCCCGGATCTGTGTGATCCGCAGATCATCGCAGGTCTGTGAGATCCGCAGATCACCCAGGATATATACTACCCGCAGATCATCTCAGATCCGCGGAACATCCAAAGATCCATAAGTCAGGGAAACATCTGGGAAAGTTGGATAAATCTCGGAAGACGAGATAAATGATGTAACCCGAGACCAGTCCCAACATTATGAATCTTTACCACACGGAATAAACCCGAAAGGGTATAATAATAATTAATTAAAGAATAGATTCTCGGAATAATAATTTTAAGAGAATGATTTAATAAGAGAAAAATGGTCACCTTGCCACAATATGATGAACTAACCTATGATATACTCCACAAGTAAATAGTTCTTGAATCGCTCTATCTTTCAATGAGTCGGTCACCTGATCATAAATTATAATAAGCGTATTATTAGCATTAATCAAATCTAAATTTAGACGTTCATGCATCTCTCTTTGATCACTAAATTTCATTGCATCATATTCGGTTTGATATTGCTTGTAAAGTACTATGATATCATCAATTTTAGGTTTTATCAAAAAGTCCAAGTTTTTTATCAAATTGCACACAAACGTTGTGTTTCCACATTGCGTACCGCCAGCAATAATATATGTAAATGGATGATTCAGCTGAATGGAGTCAATTTCATATTCTTGCTGAATCATTTCCTGTCAATTGTTCGGACGTGAATTGCTAAAATTAACCTATCGATCAGGAGCTTTTCACCGAATTTGTCTCATATAAGAATGGAGATAACTTCGAAATCTGATCTTGATAGAGGAATGTAGAAGGGATTACTAAATGTCTGAGTAACTGCTTGGGATTCCTCACTGGCAATGGTCACCATGCGCAGCATTAGGACAAGAGTAGATCCAACTATTTGAGGTTCGACGATATTCGCATAAATAAACATGTCGGCGACCTCCAAACAGGTCTGTTGCAAATTTTGGAAAAAACCACTGAGTTTGCTTTTCCAATTTATACTAAATTTGCGCTGACCATCAAACCCAAGCACAATGGAAAGTTTCTCACTTATGTCTAGACTTAAATTTGTTTCTAGCGCAAGAGTAGCTCTGCATTTGACATCACTATAACCCACTTTACAGATAACTTTGTTTCTTGTATTTGGAATTAATCTCCTGCAATAACTGGTTAATAGAGCTATAGTGTTGAAGAACTAATGATATCCTTTCTTTTAACTCTCCTGAAACTTGTATCATGTTGTCCTTTGCCAGTCCGGTTAACGTTCTGATAGAACATATATATGCCACTTCTGAAAGCGCTACCTCGTACTGCGCAGAATCGAGTCGAATTTTATAAGTCAGCTTAATCCCGTAGTTCGGAATACGATTGTGTAGAAAATACTTTTGGGAACCGTTGGATAGGAAAGTCAAATAAAACGACATGGTCCTCACTGCTACAATGACTGAAGTCTTGCTCGTAATATATCCCACTGACAACTTCCTCTTTCATATCTCTTATACGATATGTAATGAGGACTAAGTCGATGATTTCACAAATTTCAAAGACTTTGCTAGTAAATGCTTTCCAATAACCTTTATTAAAGTGGCTTTTTAATTTCAAAATGCGAATACGATCAAATAGCTTAAATTTAGGTAAGGAAGTCGGTATTGAATAAAAATCTTTATAAGACTCTAGCCACACATTCATTTCGTTGTAGTGATTAACATCAATTGGTCTGCGCTTTGTTGTAAAATGTATTGTTGCATTATATGATTTAACTAGCACTGGCAGGACGTCGATATATTTTTCCTGACCGCTCATTGTCAAATACTTTGATATTTGTGTGAAAATTGTTCTATTGAAGCGTTCAACGACGCTGGCTCCAGAGTCTGAGTAATTAATGCACATCAGAATTAAATGACGCTCAAGGTATTTAATGAAGCTTTTATTCTAAACTCTGTACCGTGGTCGCACTCCAGGTACGTTGGATGGACGTTACAAGATTGAAGGATTTCATCGAATGCTTTTATCACTTCTGCAGACTTCTTGGACCTCATGGGAATAGCAAATGAGTATTTCGAAAATACATCTATCACCGTTAGAAGGCAAGAATACCCGTCGTTGCTTTTTTTGTATTTTGGTAGAATTATGATATCTGCTTGCCATAGATAATGAATTCCTGGAGACATCACTTTTCGCCGTCAAAATTTAGTGCTTCTCTGCTTATGTCTGGTGTATGAGTTAAAAGGTATTTCACTGCTTTTGTTTCCGAGATTCCACACACTTCGCTTAAGCGTCTAATGCTCGCTAATCCTGCAGTAGAATGGAGCTATTTATAAACTTTGTCAATCTGTTTTAAATTCTTTTTTTTTATTCACAAAGGTACACAACAATAGTTAATAATATAAAACCATTAACTTAATTTAAGACAGATAGTAGTCGACTAAATGCTTGACAACATTGTATAACAGCTATAAGAGTATCTTTGTCAGAATTAGTGGATTTTCTTACCCCCTTGAAAAATTTGTATTAAAATTATTTCTGATGAATCTCAATACCAACGCATTATTGTTCTCTAAATTTGTCTCACTAAACCAACTCATTATGCTTTCAAAACTCATTCCTTTTGTTCTGTGTATTAAATAATAAACACAAAAGTGTCCACAGGTGTTACTTCCCCTTGACTGGATTCGAATATTTGTCATACGGATTGATCTACTATCTTGTTTCAAGAATTTGATAAATACAGGATTATAGAATAAAAGCGACATTGCACAGTAACCAAAAAACTCTATTTCTTGAGAATTTTTTTCTTGTAATATTGCTACCCAATGTAGTCCAGTCTGTGCAGAAACATCAGAGTTGACAATAATGGCAAAACTTTCAGAACGAATACATGGAAGTTCGTCACAAGGAATTACTGACTTGAAGTATGATCTATTTATACTGATTTGTAAAATGTTGAATAGTTCGACTGTATTCATGACAATGCAACTGTTGGCCAAAATCTATCGACCTCTAATACTCCTTGTTGGTCAGACAAAATGATACAATGAACAGAATTTGTCAAGGCTTTGCTGAACTGTATTTCCAGTTTCACACTTCCGGTTTTTTCTAAATGGAGTAACGCTTCATTTCCAGCTGCCTGCTGAATCGCAAATGCAAAATGAGCATTGTTTTCTTTGTAACTCTCACGATCAAATGATATACCAACGTCTTGTAAATTATGTAGTTCTACTTTGACAAAAGAAATTAAATTAAATTTTGTTACTCATACCTGTCCTGCAATACCACTACTAGTGAAGAGCAAATAGTGGGCTAACAAGTACTCATTTCGCCCAAAGTCCAATGAGAGTGGGCGTGTTGGCATAGAAATGTTGTTAACACTGACACTTATAGTCCTGATGTTGTAATGGTTGAATCGAAATGGGTTCAAATTAATGTCACCATTAAATGACAAGCTGTCGACAAATCCAACTATAAACCTTGACGGTACTGTATTTAAAAATACATTTTCTAGGACGGTGGATGAACTTCCCTGCGATATAGTGAAGTATTTGACATCTGTGTTTTTGTACGGATATTACGCAATTTATCCTTTCTCCAATAACCTCTGATGTGCCAATATTATAATTGTAAAGGGAATTTGCATTCGAATGTAGTACGAGGCAGTGATCAGTTTAATAGTTCCATCGTCGTCAGCAGTTGGGGAATACAAAGCAAAGGGATCAGATGCTCTTGTCAAACAAATACGAACATTGATGTCATTCAATATATATCGATGTTGAGTTCCTAAATTAAACCGAAGCTTATCCACCAGTTCTAGTATATTGGATTTGGCTATGTGTTGTTTTATTTTTTTCCATCCCAAGTTAATGTCGTCAGCAACACTTCCATTGGTATCCTCATACTACAAAAAGCACCCATCTTGTGAGGATTTATAGTCATTCCCATAAGATAATAACGTCTCCATGTAGGCACAATAGGGATACCCATTGTTACTTGTAGATACTAGTTTTTCATTGAAAAATATATCCAATTGGTAAAATAAAGCATGAAAAAACATGTTATTTATCCCAAGCCTTCAACCATCCGCAAGGTTACTTCCATCTTTCTTTACAAGCTTTAGCTTTACGCATATGAAGCTGTCGCGTAAATCCAGATAATGATTCCCATTTCCAGGAATTTTAAATTCAATTTTGTTTGACGTATCTTGAACGTTAATATTCGGATGGTATTCCTAATACATGCTGTAATCACATGTGGTGTCGGTTGAAAGGGTTGAGAAAAGATCAACTTTACCGCGAATTACTGGTTCTGATTGAGAATGAAGTAATGACATTATGAAAATATGTCAAATCTCGTACGTTTGGCTGAAGGTTTTGAAGGAGTCAATTTTTGTTTCCATTTGAGATAACTCCCGCAGATCCTTTGGATGGTTTGGTTTTCCTTTTTTTCTTTTTTCTAATGTGTTTTTTCGTTTTTTTCTTTATTTTCCCGGTTTGGACGGATCCAGTGGCAGAATTTAATATTTCAGATCCAACGTTTTTCAAGAATCCAACACTATTCCTTTTTAAAGCTGATTTTACTGTCACCTTTCTTAGTAATATCTGAAAATGTTCTGAGTGCTGCTTCCTTTGCGTGAGAGAATATGTATCTCATCACCAATGGAATAGCGTATTTTGCAATACCTCCTAGCACGAAGCCCAATCCACTTGCTCTTTGCCGTACTTCATGGAACACGGGATTTCCTTCAACAATTTGCCCTTCCAATGTATGATAATAATGATCATGGTGAAAAATATATTTCTGTTTCATTGTACAGACAATAAGGTATTAACTGCACTAAGTTTCAAATCAAACTGGAACTAAATAACTAGCCTACATCCACCCATGAAAACAAACATTAAAATCACACACAGGTTCATTCAACTCATCTAGTAATATAATTTTCTAAGTGAAAAAAAAAACTTTTCCAGATTAATAATTACAGAGAGCAGCAATTGAACCAATGTACATGCTAATTTGTCCACAACTCGGTACCATTAATCTACGGAAGTCATTTTATTTATAAATATTGTGACATGGCAAAAATTCGGATATTATTTGTGGGTTTCAGGAAAACGGTACACCTTTGTGGCGAGAAGAGATAACATAAATAGAAGTGTTTTCAGCGCCACGGAAGGGGCAAAGGGTTCATTCGACTTTTTACTCTCAGTGTTGAAGGAGTTCTTGATGTAGTTTTTACTCATTTGGTTATAGATTAAGACAATAGTTTGCTTTTCAGATAAAAGATTTCTGTTGTCGTAAGGACTATTTTACCTTAATTAAATAGTAAATAAATCTAATATTGATAATAATCAGTTTGTTGGTATCAGCTTCTGTGAATGTGGCAAATTATTATTGTGTTATGTTTTGTCCAATGGGTTAGTGAGTGGATTCAGTGAAGAGAGAGTGAGACTTCAGTTTTCCTCATCCTCGGAAGAGTAAGTGTGTAGTGTAGAAAGATTCCCATCCATCAAGAGATTGTGGACTCGGCAGGGCTTCATCCCTGCTGAGGGTCGTCCAAGTCCCACTTGGCAATTTCCAATCTTAGCGAGCAACACAAATTTTAAGATCTTCCCGCAGTACCACACATCATCCCTCCACAGTAACCGGTTTCTGGTACTCCTGGTATCGCGGGTCGGAGCGGAACTCCGGAGTTTGAGAACGAAACCCCCGTCTGCGCCTGTGATGCCTAGGACACCGGAGCCGAGTACATCTTTTACTTCGGTGTTCTCCGGGGAGAGTTGCACCAGGAGATGAGTCTGACCTCATGGTAGAGAGTCTCCGGACAAGGAAAAGAGTTCCTCAGGTGGAGTAAGTTGAACCGGGAGTAGACTCCAGTCCCTCGCGGAGTGGTCATAACTCACCCATTAGTGACTCCCTTCCCAGTAGTATTCATAGACTCCGGTACCCATAGTAAGTGACTGAGTTAGGATCGGGTCCGTACTACAGTGTCTGAGTTCGAGACAGGGAGCTCTGGTCTAGAAGACCCAGTAGAACAGCCAGGAAGTCCCAATCCAGTTCACCCCAGTAGAAAATGGGAGAGATCTCTGGTCTAGTAGACCCAAAAGAACAGGCAGGGAGTCCCAATCCAGTTCATCCCAGTAAAACAGGCAGGGAGCTCTGGTCTAGTAGACCCAAGAGAACAAGAAGAGAGCCCCGAACCAGACAATTCAAGATAACAGCCACGGATTCCCTAGTATAGTAGACCCAGAGAACAGGCAGAGGGTCTAGAACCACCCCGTAATCATTTGACCCTTTAGTAAACCAACCAGTTCAGTTACCCTACCCGAATTTATTCGATAAGTTTTAGATAATTGACCCTACCCCTTGCATGTAAACTGGATAGTTAAACTATCACCGTGACACAATATATATATACTAATAAATAAATATAAAATTTATAGTTTATAAAGCTAGTTTTATGCTAATGCATAAATCAGACGAACCATTCGAGACCTGAAACTTACATAAAAACCATAACTCAAGCAACTGAAATGCTTGTATTATTATTACTATTATCAAGTGATAGACATGTTAATGGGTTGTGAAGTGTGACACTGTCACGTGAGTGACAGTGTCCACAAGTTACACTGTGATAGTGTTACACTGTCTCACTTGTGAGACTTGTAACACTGTCACACTTGTGACACTGTCACATTTGTCCCACTGTCACACTGTCACACTTGTCACACTGTCACACTTGCCACACTGTCACACTTGTCACACTGTCACATAGTCCTATTATTGGAGCTATTTGAGACACCCTATGTGGCTTTTTAGCTCTTACACCTTCATCGCCCACGGGAGGGCTAAGGGGACCCACGGGAAGGTTGTAGGAATCCACGGTAAAACTACGGGAACACACGGGAGGGCTGCGTGAACCCAACGGAGGACTGCGGGAACCCAAAGAAGGGGTGCGGGAACCCACGGAAAACCTGCGGGAACCCACGGAAAAGCTGCGGGAACCCACGGGAGGGCTGCGTGAACTCACAGGAGGGCTGCGGAAACCCACGGGAGGGCTGCGGGAGCTCACGCGACTGCCGCAACATACCCACGGAAGGAAGTGGTGGTGGTGGTGGTGCTGGTGGTGTATATGGTTGTCTAATACCGATGCTTATACCGGTGCCTTCAAAGGAAAGAGGTTTATGGTTTTCATGATTTAAACATGTTTGTATAAGTTTGAGGGATGTGACAACACTGAATACTTAGGTCAATGGTTGTTGAGTTACTTTGGTTTTAGGTCCGTGAACTCTGGACAATCAGAATAGTTGTGTTCATAAGCTATGACAGGTTTAAACATGTTTAAATAAGTTTACGAGATGTGACAACATTGCTTAACTGGAACGATGATTGGTGAGTTTCTTATGTTCTTAGGTTTGTGGTGGAAGATGAGAATACTTAGGTTCATAGATTATGACAGGTTTAAACATGTTTGGGTAAGTTTGCGGGATGTGGAAACATCGCAGACTTGGTCAATGGTTGGTGAGTTATTTAGGTTCTTAGTTTTGTGATGGAGAATGTGAATTCTTAGGTTCATAGACTATGTGCAGACTTAGGTCAATGGTCGGTGAGTTAATTAGGTTCTTAGGTCCGTTGTGGAGAATGTGACTTCTTAGGTTTATAGGCTATGACAGGTTTCAACATGTTTGGATAAGTTCTCGGGATATAGCAACATCGCAGACTTAGGTCGGTGGTCGGTGAATAATTTTAGGTTCACATCTCCGTGTTAGCAACAAAGCAAATTTAGCAACAATGTTGACATTGAATTTTAAAAAACACTGAGAATTCCTAGCCATTACCTGATTGAGAATACCGTGCTTTCCAGAAACATGTACCATATGGAGAAAGTTTGCATTGTGAAGAGAATATGAAAAACAGAAGTGTTTCACATCCATCACTCAATCTCAATCCCAAAATACCCTCCAGACNACAGAAGTGTTGCACATCCATCACTCAATCTCAATCCCAAAATACCCTCCAGACATTTGCGCGCCAACTCACCAAACGGTTTTTATTNCAGAAGTGTTTCACATCCATCACTCAATCTCAATCCCAAAATACCCTCCAGACATTTGCGCGCCAACTCACCAAACGGTTTTTATTTTACAGATAAACAGCTTCTTAGAATCAATCAGGATTGATAGATAAACTTTAAACTTTTTAAATAAGTTGACATAATTTAGTAAAGCAATAACACTCCAATTTTAACCTGAGTCACGGACAGGTTGGATTGAACCATAGGGACTCAAAGAAAAACTTAGAAAAATTTCACAACCATGTTATGTGTTGAATCATGTTAAGTTTTTGAAAATTTTGAAAATTTTAAAAGTGGTCACAGAAAATTTTTATTAGAAAAAGTTGGTCACTGAACTATTCTAAGCAACATTTGTCGAGGTCATTTCATCGCTGAAGAAGGATACATAACATGGTTGTGGAATTTTTCCGTTTTTTTTTAATTTTCAAAATTTAAAAAAACTTGAACAAGTGGTCACAGAGAAAAATTTTATTAGAAAAAGTTGGTCACTGAACTATTCTAAGCAACATTTGTAGAAGTCATTTTATCGCTCAAGAGGAACACATAACATGGTTGTGAATTTTTTTTTTTTGAGCCCCCTTTGGTTCAACCCAACCCACGGACATCTGGAACTGGGATAAATTGAACAGGATTTCAACAATAAAATACTCCACCTGACTTCACACCAGTGTTGGCACAAAAAAAAACACTGTTTTAAACAAGTTTTTTTTAAACTTTGCTTTAATCAAAAGCAGTAACGGAATGCGCACGACGACTCATTGAAACTCATCGTCTGTTTCTTAAAACTCGTTCGAAACGTTAGGGTTCGCCTTGACTTAAATACAATNAAAAAAAACACTGTTTTAAACAAGTTTTTTTTAAACTTTGCTTTAATCAAAAGCAGTAACGGAATGCGCACGATGACTCATTGAAACTCATCGTCTGTTTCTTAAAACTCGTTCGAAACGTTAGGGTTCGCCTTGACTTAAATACAATNGACTCATTGAAACTCATCGTCTGTTTCTTAAAACTCGTTCGAAACGTTAGGGTTCGCCTTGACTTAAATACAATTTCAATCCTGCCGAATGAATCATACTTTTCCATTTGTTTGCATTCAACTCCTGTATTTTCAATACTTGAGTAGTGAATTAACAAAACTAGCTATGTCAGGGGTACCAACTGGAACTATTCCACTGCGAGTTCATTTTATTAAACAAACCGATTTATCCAATTCAAAAAAGTTTTATTCGGTGCTCGAGTCTGAAATAATCATAGCAGTTTTGGTGTAGTTACAGTTATGGTGCAAAAACACACACTCCATATCGTACATGTTTCTGAAAAGCACGGTAGAGGAAGCTTTATGGAATACTTTATGTAATACAATACTTCTTTTTGAAATTACTTTGGGAATTCTCAAACACTTCTGCTGAATTTGTTTTAGATAATTCCAATCGCAGACATAATAATCCATTTTTATTCTTGCAGAATAGTTAAATGCAGTTATGCGTTTGTTACTCACGCCCGTTGTACACCTAACTCTAACGTGTCCTTCCTCCAAATGATTCTTCTGAGGATGTTTAAAATTTCAATTTATACCTAACGTAACTGTAACTCTATGGTTGCTCGAGTGATGCGTTGAGTGATATTTCACTTTAAAGAATCAATTCGCATTTGTTATAACGCCTCACTTCCTCCGTCACTTTCTCCAACTTAAACAAAGTTGATAGCCAACCAAATTTACGACAGCGCACGGAAGAGTGAGGGGAGAGTTAGGATAGAATTACGTCTACATCTGGCTTCAGTTACGTCTGCGTTTTTGTCAGTATTTGAGATTTCGCAGATCGAACTATCCTTCTTAAGTAAATTATCTATAAAATAAATATAAATTTAATTTTCTATACCTTTTTAAAAAACATACCAACTTCATTCAGTTAAAATATTTCTGTAATGGGAAGACAAGGAAAGATTTTCTTTCTTTTTATTGGATTTCCATATTCAAATCATTCAGCTGCGTCTGCAGTTCAGCTGAGTCTTCAAGATCAGATCCAAACTCTGCTCTTGATAAAGCTTTTTTCGCCTCATCAAGAGCTTCTAAATAGTATTAAAAAGTTTGAAACTTTTAGTATACCGTGGACTCGAACAAAGTTATAACAAGGTTATAACATTGTTATAACTTGTTATAACTTTTAAAAATCAAAAACTTTTCTATTTTGTAAACTAAAAACATTCTCTTTTGGTTTGTAAAGTTTACAAAGGCTTTGTAAACTTAAGGACCAATGAGGAGGCTGGAATTTGTTCCCCCCCCCCTCCCCCAAATTTCTCTCTTGTAATTTTATAAACTTTGTAAACTTACAAAATTGTAAGTTTACAAACCTCAGATTGAGTACCCCTATTTTCTTTTCTATAAAAATTATTTTTGTTCAATTTCGTAGGAATAGGGAGAGATATGCCCTGTCCCTAGATAAATAAAATAATAATATTCAACTTAATCCGTATCTTCAGAGCTTGACTTTACGTTGTTAATTAATTTATTATATTAATTATACTAGTTATTATATTAACCATTTTGAAATTTTTTTTCATACTTTCAAAGTAACTGCAGTTCTTTCAGCAACTTTTTGGAAAAGAATTGGTAGATTTGATTCTTGGATTGCGCCTGAATTAGTCATGTGGTAATGTGTATGGTGCCTATGGTGCTACCCTGGTTGAAATTTGGGCCGATTTATGCCCGGTAAAATTCTTGACCTATTGAGCAAAACTTTTTATTCGTTCACTTTAAAAATAAATAAATTTAAATAAAAAAAAAGGAAAACTAAACTTAAAAAAAAGTTAAAAGATCTTTTACTAAAATTTGAACCAGAGTTGGCAGAGATGAAATTTCGAATACCCAACCTCGTGTCGTCCATACACACAGATACAAACTCACTCACTTTTTTGCTTTTATTTTCATTTACTCAAAACCAGTGTTGGGAACTGGAAGGGTAGTTTCCAGTTCAGTTTTTTTTCAGTTCCTGAAGAAAGGTTTCCAGTTCAGTTCAGTTCAGTAATTTTATGTAGAATTTTTTTTCAAGTTCAGTTCAGTTCAGTATTTTGCTTAAAACTTTTTGTTTCCAGTTCAGTTCAGTTCAGTATTTGTTAATTACAAACCTTTTCCAGTTCAGTTCAGTGCAAAAAACTGAACTGAACTGGAAAAGACTGAAATATATTGCATTCCCAACACTGTTGGGTATTGCGGGTGTTGGGAACTAGGAAGGTTAGTTCCAGTTCAGTTCCAGTTCAGTTCCTGAGAAAAGATGTCCAGTTCAGTTCAGTTCAGTAATTTTGTGTAGGATTTTTTTTTCCAGTTCAATTCAGTCCAGTATTTCAACTAAAGCTTTTATTTTCCAGTTCAGTTCAGTTCAGTACTTTTGCATCTTCAAAAGCCTTCCAGTTCAGTTCAGTTCAGTCCAAAAACTGGAAAAAACTGGAGAGTACTGAACTGACCTGAACTGAATCCCCAACACTGCTCAAAACAAACACTCATTTGTCATTCCTCACTCCAAGTCCAAATCCCATCTTCTCTTCCAATTTAACTGATTCACTCATCACTCACTTGTCACTCGATTCATACTAAAATGGCTAAGTAACATAAAATTAAATAAAAACTAATAACTAAAGTTAGTGACTAAAATTAGTGACTAAACCTAATGACTACACGGCTGACTAGAATCGTTAAAACTTAACTGAATGACTAGAGACATGACTAGAGCCGCCGCTTATTTTGTAGTACTTTGTCCAAAGCTCATGGAGTGCCTAGAATGTGTCAAGCCTGGTTGTTTCTGGACGTGAGGGCTATGAGGAGTAAGCCCCGGTACTGGTAGCCAAAAGTTTTATGCGATTCCGCCTGCCAGCCTATTTCCGCCAATGATTTTTATGCGATTCCGCCCGCCTGTGCCCGTATAAATTTTTTATGAATAGCACTCGCTTTCCCGTTTGAAAGTTTTATTTAAATAAACATTCTAATATACACCATTAAATCAATTAAAAGTTTAGTTTCGGGTGCTCGATAGTTTTACAAATTTTTCCCGCTAGCCTGTACCCGTCTTTCTGCGAAGTTTTCTTCCTGCCTGCCTGTGCCCGTAACAACTGTCTCATCCGCCACCAACCATGCGTAATCAACCATGCCTGCCTGTGCCCGTGATTAACGCCCGTCCGCCTCCAACCATGAGTAAATAACCGGTAGGAAATTATATTTAAATAATCATTCTAATATACATATTAACGGAAATTTCCAACGCAGCTAGTAGCCTGGTTGAGTTCATCGTGACAAAATCGGGAAGTTCCACCTTTTCAACAATACCCTTTTCCATCGCGATTTTTAGTGGGGAGTTTGGGTTGGCGTTTTTGCTCAAAGCTGTCACCATATATGCTTGGTTTCAATGCTGACTTGTGGGTACTCATGTGATATTACAACATTTGATATGTAAAATCGATTTGTTTACAAAACGTAATTCAACAAAAACTGAGTTTTTAGGTTACTATATTTTAATATTTTAAATATTTTTGCAAAAATAAAGTGTTGTTTTCAGCATGCGATTGGTCATGACTCCAACGAGTTTCATGCAATTTGTTTCATAAATTGATTTTCTGTGCCAATTCCGCTAGACCTCATTATGACGTCTCATAAGAAAAGTAGGTGAAAACGAAAAGGCACTTGAGGCACCTGTAAACGTGAACCAATTCAAACCAAATTTTGTAAGTTCATTTCTAACCTATTGGAATACTATTGGAAGTACCACTCTAATTTCCAGGGACCTTCCGTTGGCAGTAAGACGCAGAATATATACATGCATTACACACATAAATACATACTTACATACTCCCATACACACATTACATATAGTGGTATTGAGTTTCCGGTCTAGTCTATACCGATTTAGTCTATCCGGCAGAGTTTTAGGCGCTAGATATCCAGCGCCTAAAACTGCCGGATAGACAATCCGCCGGATTCCGGATACTTATAGATATCCGCGCAGATAATTTTCTACACAATTTTTAGAACCCCTAAGAAATGAATCAATTTTATTAGATTTAATATATTCGAGTATATATTAAATGTATTAGTTTAAAAATTGACCCCTGCACGTTCGCGTGAAATGAGTCAAAACGGATCTTGTTTTTATAAAAATTATGTGCAATACGAGCTTAATCAAGCAAGCTTGCCAGATATCCTCAGTGGATATCTGCCGCGGATATCTGATATCCGGCAATCACAAAACGCCGGTTATCCGATATCCAGCAAACCTGCTGGATATACAATATCAGGCAAACTTGCCGGATATGCAATCCAAAATACCCCTAACTACATACATAAATGCATTCATGCATACATACACACATACATACATACAAAAATACATACTTATATCTGGATAAGCTACAACAGCGAAGACACTGTTGGTTAAATTACCTTTCACGTGGCCCTTGCGGGCTATCAAATCCAGTGTGTTGTAATATTATTGGCGTCGTGGTCAGTGGATGCAGAGTACGCAGTAGAGCGGAACTGATGACCCACCCAGAGGTCACTAGGGTTATCAGTAATAAATAGAACCGCGGAAAGACTTCGAGAATGAGTTCGGATTTATTCAAAAGTTGATACCCGAGTGGAGAAGAGAGAGAGGATGATGACCTTTTTTGAACTGAGTCCATTTCTCTAAATTTTGAGTTCCTCTTATAGCTTTTGCTAAAGAGGTTCCTCCGGGCAAGAAGAACGACGTGGAGATATAATTGATCTCCGCGTGGTGTTTTGTTTAGTGCCTCTCTCCCTGGTAACCGAGCCAGGGAGAGAATAACCCCAATATTAGTTTTATTTTTGCTGTTTTTCATGGGCCTGAAGGACATTGCCCTCATCGCGGATTGGTTAAGACCAATCCGCAATGCGGGCTCGATGTTCTTCTGACCCAGTCACGCACATGGAGACATCGTCGGTCTCCATGGGGTTTATTTGTTGGGTATTTCCTTCCCGAGTAACCGAGCTCGGGAAGGAATAGGCATAACACAGTGTATGGAAATTTTTCCTTTCCTACGGGAGGGTATAGGCAGGGACAATTTCTGATGGTATGTGCCGTGTTGTCAAAAAATTTTCTATAAATTTAAGTGGTAGAGAAGGTCAAAAAAGACATTTTCTGTGGTCAAGTTTACTTCGGGAAAAATCGGCCCAATTCGGAAATCCGTACCCCGATTTGATTTTCGGCGTTAGCAAATCTCTGCTGAATTAATTGATCCTTCGATTAAAACTTTCGTTTTCAGAATAATTTTTCACATTTAGAATAGTTCTTTTCTCCTTTTCAATTTTAGGCTTCATTGTTTATTTTACATTCTTAGAACTTAGAATAGGAAAAATATTTTCAAACTATTATTTGTATTCAAAAGAAAATTAATCAGAACTAGTTTGTTTATTTGCACATTTCTGAGAGCAATGAACTCTGCGACGAGAATCGGCAGACGCATGAATCTTTTTCAGGAAATGTTTTTTAATTTTCTAACCTTCCTGTGCAGCAAATTTAAAAGTGTTATATTGGATAGTTACAAGTACATTCATTTTTAAATCAGACATTAATTCTAACTTGAAATGCTGAGAATCATTGACAAGATCTTCAGCTTGATCTTCCCAATCACTATCACTGTGAATATCAAACCCTATGATTGACATTTACATCACTATTTTCAGATTCCGAATTAGTTTGAACTTGTCAAATTGGAAATTGTTAAGTTTTTTGATTCGTTTAACTTTACTAACCAGGGTTTTTATTTGCGCACAAAACTTTCATTGTGTTTTTAAAATCTTTGCGCGCTTTCTGCATAATTCTACGTTTAATTACTTTATCGTTTAAAATAGACATTGTACTAAAAGTATTTAGTTTTATTTGGTTAAAACTTACCGAAGAAATGAATGAATAAACAAACAAATGTTGTGTGACCAGGAAAGACAAAGAGTTTGTTCCAGTTTCATCCAATGCTTAAATTCAATTATAGTAGAAAAAAGGAAAACTTAACGTCCGCGCTTATTTTTAATAAAGTCTATGCGCATCCAAAAAAAGCAGATTTTTTTTAAAATGTTCTTTTAAGAATTCTTTTTTAATTCCTAAATAATACTTTTTGGAGAATGTTTTCAGTGAATTCAGTTGAAGAAGTATAAAGAATTTTTTTAAATAGAATTCCAAGAAAATTTTGGTTTTGAAAAGTTTAGAATTCCAAAGATCTTTGTGTCTGGGGTACCTGGTCCATCGTGACAATGTCGAAAATTCCCTTATTCTACAAATTCAAATATTGCTACTACAATATCACTAATTGAGCCGACTAATGAAATTGAACGTTTAACAGTAAGTGCTTCGCCTTCTAACACGGTCACAATATTGAGCCCACCGCTATTCAACCGTCTTGTTAGTTTAACTTCTCCATAATGTTATACATAAAATGTATAAGTAGTTAAGATAAAAATAGCAAAAACAAAAATAAGAAACCAGGAAACAAAAACCGGCATAAACCAGTACTAGATTAACTTAACCTCGAACATTAAGCCAAAGAGGTCTGTTCGCATGATTATGCGAACAGACTTCTTGACCCATTTTGATATCTTTAACTTGGGATTGACCAATCCCGAGTTGAGGATAACAAATGGGAAGTAAAATGAAAGTCTATATGAGGAAGTAAAAAACAGAGAACGGGGCGTTTTTGGGGATTGGGTATTGTTTTGTTAGAGTTATTCTAAAAACTAAATTAAAATTAAGAGAAATATTAACAAACCTCGTGAAGACACGAGTGTACTTGTAACGTTTACTTATTGATCAAATAAACAATATACTAAGAATACAGCAAAATAAGAGTGAACCTTTGTGATTATTTAATATCCAATAGAAGGACGCCAGGACCCCTGGGAACCCTTCCTCGCAACCACTGCGTGACTCTGCTTTCAACTTAAACTATCATTAAAAACAATAAGACACTAAACACACATTAAAAACAGTGAGTTACCAAAATACCAAAAATACTAGAAGTTATTACACATAATGTTGTACTCTTATGCTCATACATTAGTTCTAACGGACAAACCCTGAAGGTCCCCAAAAGGAGTCAAACTCAAAGGTGCCCTGGGGGTGGTCCGGCGAGCGCCGAAGGCGCTGATGGGTTTTTCTCGATATGTAATTTTAACACGGAGTCAAAAACTTCGGGTTGAATTACCCGTAGTGGGGTAAGGTAAAATTTTCTGTTATTTTTTTCGTTTTTTTCAGCATAAAAATCCGGTCCATGACATTCTGTTATGTTGAAAAGTTAAGATAACCGCGCAACAAACATAAGTACTTCGTAAACATGGTAGAAATAAACCATATTAAATACTTTGTAATATAGTTTATTTGAATTTATTAGAATTTGTTTCTTGTAATATAGAAATATGTTGCAAAATAGATAGATTTAGCTGCCAAAAATGAATCATGGAAGTGACGGAATTTTCCTGACCGAATCCTGTAATTTTCGTGAGTAGAAATATGCACCGTGATCCCATGATTCGTCATTACGTGACTGAATGCCCACAAAAAATTTCATCTATAAAAGTTGCTCAAAATGTAAATTGGAATAACTTTTCCAGATAAAAATTTTCTCTGCGGTGACCAATTCGAGTCAAAAGTCAGGTCAAAGATCAAGACAGTTCACATTGCACCTGTGGGTGGGTGCAAGGTAAAATTTTAAGTTGTTTTCGTAAAAAATTTTGTTTATTTTTTTTTGCATTGAAATCTTTTTCAGGACATTCTGAAGCGATTCTGAAAATTTGTTGTAAAAATTTAAACGCAAAATTTTTTCTAAGTTACAAATTTTGCTTTGGAATAAACTTTGACCTAAACAAGCTCTATCAAACTTACTCAGATTAAAAATTTGAAAATTTTTTATAAGCAACAATTTTCTCTGAGTTAACCTCTTTAGGACAAAAGCCAGGTCACCTTCCAAAGTACCTAGTGGGTGTTCAGTGCGCGTTGCCGACGAAACAATACATATTGAAACTTATTTATTCTTTTATAAATATCATGGATGCAATTCATAAGCTCCCATTTTCCTTTAAATTAAATCAGTGTTCAATTAGAATTCAAGGAGGAAGGTCGGTCGCATTTTTGCTTTCTTAATTTCTAATTACATTCATTACAAATTTAATTGTAATTATTTTTATTAACAATAAAGTTTTAATTGGTTTTCAAGTTGTTTTCACTTTAGTGCACTTATTAACTGGATAATACTTGAACCAATTGCTGTTAACTCTTGTTCCTGTCAACATTGTTCCTATAATCATTATTTCTGACTTGTTCCTGTTCCTGATATGTTCCTGACTATTGTTTCTATGATCAATACTAAGCAGTGTTCCTGTTTCTAACCTGTTCTTGTTACTGACCTGTTCCTATTATCACTATTAAGCACTGTTCCTGATCTGTTCCTGTTCCTGATCTGAACCTTTTTTTAGTAAGAAAATTATTCCTGTGGTATCCGTTACTGAATCTACCTCAAATCTTATTGTGTTCCTGTGCATAAATAATATTCCTATACAAGTCACTTTGTGTTCACTTTGGATACGAGCAAAACATTGATCCGGCTCGAAGGACCAATGTTTTGCTCGTATCGAAAGCAGACACAAAGTGACTTGTATAGGAATTTTATTTATACACAGGAACAGAATAAGATTTGAGGTTGATCTGGAGAAAATTCTGGCATGGGGGGTCCCCGAGTCTTGGTGGGAATCAGGGTTTGTCACTATGGTTCTAGCATCAGAAAACGATAGTGATTGTCATAGACTTAATATCTGATGATGAGTCTCATCAACACGATCTCATCACCACGGTCCCGGCCTAGAGGAACTAACAATTCCCCATAATGCCGTATTTGCAACTAGTTATTCTACGTTTGAGTGAAAATACAATTCTAAATAGAGTATCACGACCTAGTGATTCACTTTTAGTGAATGCTCATGAGTCCGTAGTAACTACGGCCTCTCTACGGTATCAAGTTTGTCTAACAGTAATAATTTGGTAACACCTATAGAATCAACAATTTTATTTCTTCTCAAACTACAAGCAAAATTATTGTTGGACAGGCTTGATGTTCATAATCCAGTGTTTTCGTCAACTTACACTACACCCCATATCGTTCCTAATTTCTCTTATTCATCACCGTTATCATTAACCCCTTCTTCCAGTATCACTTCTACGTTTACTTCGACTATCAGCCAATCCAAAACCTTTTCAACACCGCATACAAGTCTAGTACCATATACCTTTCAACATGTGACGATTCACCTAGTTCCAGTAATTCAACTAGTGATAGTTCTAGTGATAATATATCAGTAGATAGCACGTGATGGTGTTCGCGTCAGCCCTGAGGCTAAAATCTATTTTTGTCACCCTAAGACCCTTTCACCCAAAATCTATTTTTGTTCACCCTAAGACCCATTCGCCTTAAGACCCTTTCACCCTAAGCACATTCACCGTAAGACCCTTTTTTGGGATGGAAGACCCTAAGTATCAAGTTCAAACATGTTTAAACCTGNTAAGCACATTCACCGTAAGACCCTTTTTTGGGATGGAAGACCCTAAGTATCAAGTTCAAACATGTTTAAACCTACCTAAGACCCTAAGACACATTCACCCTAAGACACACACACCCTAAGACACACACACCCTAAGACCCTAAGACACTTTCACCCTAAGACACACACACCCTAAGACCCTAAGACACTTTCACCCTAAGACACACACACCCTAAGACCCTAAGAC
>NIPM01000520.1:0-103424 GCA_002738285.1 Holacanthella duospinosa
ATTTTTTATTGTAACTTTATTTTATTTTAATTTAACATTTGTTTTAGGTTTTTAATTTTATTTATTTTTATTTTAATTATGCATATTTGAAATAAAACATTACGCATAATAAATATTATACTTTAAAATTTATTGACTAAAAAACGATCTGGAGGAAGAGGCGTAACTCAATATGGCCTACTGTGGAACGAGTTAAATAAAAATAACCCGTCACCCAGTAGCTTATATAATACTTTTAGATTCATTACTGGATGAATAATCCACGAGATGAGTAGTCCAGCAACCTATCAGTAGCAAAATTAAACAAAATAATATTCAAAAATAACCCAGTCATAAAGGTAACAAGGTTGTCCTATGGACAATTGGACTGAGTTTCAAGTTTCACTTCGACAATAGGATGTCTAGTTTCTTTTCTCGATAATCTTATTTTAAGGCTGTTATAGATCCTTTATTATCAAACCTTTCTTGTCCTTTAAGATTTTTTTATATAATGGCAGTTCTGCTTCCAAAAAATCAGTTCATAAATTATGCAAAAGAATAAAAATTTATTCTTAAAATTCTTTCCTCACATATAACTATGGCTCAACCAACAGTTTTTACAATACATAATATTGACTTTTACTCCGTTCAAGTTAACCATTTTCACGCGATACTAACTCAGTTGCTAGCATACATAGCAACTTTGGAAAAAAGGCAAATTCTTCAAATATTTCTTATCTATGATTCAATAAACTAACTAAAATAAATAATTAACACTTTAATTTTTATCACTATTTCGGAAAGCAGAGTTGGCAAATTGTGAAACATTACCACTTCATGTCAACCAAAGTTAGTCAAAAGCAAACGATGACAGGAACGAGGTTATGACTTTGAACAATTACAAAGGTAAAAGTATATAACTATTGTACTATTACATTTTAATAAGCATATTCTTGTAATCACAGAGCAAGAAATAAGTGTTCTCAACCAATGTGTTGGTCATCTTCAACTTTATAAAACTCAAGTTGAGAGGAGTCAAATACAAACTGAAAGCAATAATCTCACAGTGAATTGCAACACGTTGGAAACACTGTTGCCAATCTTGGAACTTTGGAAGATTAGGATAAGAATCTTCAACATTTAAAAAGTAAGTTTGCTTTTGTTTTGCTTGATTATATTTAAATTTTTTTAGTTTTTCTTTTACAGGACAGCTTCTTTTAAACTATGAAGACATCAAACTGGTAAAGCAAAAGGTCTGTTGGAGAGGACAACAATTTAAGTGACTTGAGAATAAGATAAATCTTAAATTGCCGCGACGTTCTTCTCGGGTTAGAAAGCCAGTTAGAAAACTAAATATTTAAGTTTAGACTCAACTTCTATTAAATCTATTAAAGACATTTTTAAAATCTATATTTCAAAATTCAAATTTCGATAAAAATGATAATGTTCTTTGTAAATGTAAAAAAAAATTTTTTATAAAATCTCATTAAGTTGAACAAGAAATTTTGAGCATGCCCGCAAATGAAACAGTACCTCATTCACTACATCAGTTAGAGATAAAAGGAGAGTAAATCCCCTTCCGCCATTTTGAATGACGGAGATGACTATATCCCTCTGGTTGGTGTTGTTGGTGGTGGTAGTGGAGATGGGTGAAGATGGCGTGAGAGTTGGCGGTGAAAGTTGATGATGTTGGTATGCGTAGAAAGGAGGGAGGGGGTGTAGTCGGATGTACATTTGTTATAAAAATCGAAGTGTTAACTTGGAGTTAGGGTGTGATAAATTTATGAGTTGGAAGGTCAAAATGAAAGAATGGGCCTCGTCGAGCCCTTTCATTCATTTCAACAATAGTCCCAAACCCATACTAAAGAAGAAGAAAACTCCGTTATCTTAGTACCTAGATAATCTTTCTATTTACAGTTCCTTTTTTTGTTTAACATTTTAGTCACTTTCAGACCCTTTAAGAATAATTTTGTTTTATAATTTAGTAAATTTTATAAAAATTAAGTCAAAATTAGTGAAAAATTTACAGTTTTTTGTGCGACATATTTAGCAAAAAATAAAGTGGTGGAAAGAATATGTACGGAAAGCGTCAACTCCCGGAAATGGATTCATCTACGGTAAAGAATTATTGATCATTAATCAATTCGCTGCTTTCAAAAAATTTCTAAGTTCATTTTTTAGATGCAATGAATGTTAAAATATTATTTTCTAAATGTTCTGATATTCATTTCTTTATGAATTATAACAATAGAAACGTTTGAGACAGTTTAAATTTTTTTGAAGGAAATTTTCTCTGAGCAACTTAAAATTTTATATAGAAATTTAGCTCGCGTAATTTGAAATATAATTAATCAAGTTAAATACAGTACGTTCAAACAGTAAACGAATTTGCAGAAAATCAATAATTAATTGTACAGAGTGTTATTTAAATTAGTCTGGTTGCTAAAGCATAAGAGTGACATAGCGTGGGTTTGTGGTACTGCCATCATGCACATGCACAACTAAAATTTTCGCACGGAATTTGCGCGGCTAACAAATCTAACGGTTACTGTTTTTCTTATAATAAGTTAAAAAAATGAGTTAAAAAAATGTAACCAGTGACTCACATTCAAAAGAGTTTAAAAAAATCATCTACAACCTTTAAACAGTAAAATTGAGGAGAATTAATTACGACTCCAAATTTTTCTTATGTAATTAAGAGCAGCATGCGTAAAGGCCATTTTTCGGCCTACGAGGGAACGGAAATTCTAAAATAAAATAAAAAAATTTGTAATGTGATATTCAATATTAACAAAACGAAATATTTTATACACCTTTTGCTGAGATTCAACCTCAATAGACAGTAGGGATTAAATGTCGGCATGTTTTTAAAATAATTATTTGAAGTCTTTGACATATCTAGATTACTTTTTTGAAATCATTTCTTGTCAATACTTTTCATGGATATGACATGAAAAACAGAAAAAAATGAAAGCCATTAGTCAGTCTTACCCGGTACAATTAAAATAGACTTATGAGCTTAATTTAATATTCGTGTATGTCCATCGATGCGTTTGACTTTGTTGAAATCTATAATAAAGTTTTACTTGTCTTTCAGTTTAGTCTAGATTTCAGTTGTAAAGTCAGAATTTACAGTTTTGCTATATTTTTCCGAGTTGCGCAGTAAACTAGTCCATGCATTAAATCACAACCGGTATCTTAATAGTTTACTACCTGAATGGCAGGTTCACGCAGGTTGCGATCTGTTGTTATGGAAAAATTTTGTGAACATTTTGAAGTTGTTCAAACTGCCAAGCAAATGTTCATTTTTTGTTTACCGGATTGTTTCTAATAATGTAATAATTCGGATAATTCCAAATTTTTTGGAAAAAATACGGAAATTTCCGAACCCTGGTAACAATTGACGGGAAATTCTGTACATTACATTAGCTTCACAAATTTAAACAGATTTATACCAGTCTATACGAACAATGTATTTAAATCATCTCGAATCTAAAATAGGTAAGAAAGTTTCAAAACTCCCTTAAATTTGAAGGGGTACTTTAACAACCGCTTCCCCAATAAAGGGTCATTTCTGGATAGTTCATGCTCATTGTTTAGGGTTAGGGTCCATCTGAAAATTCTGGTAATTCATTTGGGTCCCTCCCACTGGACTGTCTGAACATGTCTAGATTGGTCAGTCTGAATCAAACACTTGTCCGTGACACATAAAAAAGTTTTCAACAATGGCTGCAGCACAGGACTTTAACTTTGTTATCATCAACGCTTACCGTGACAGACAAGATGCCATAATTAAGGAACTGTGTTTGATGACATCAGAAACAGACGTATTTACAGTTAATTCTGCATTAGATTTACAATTTCCCGTAAGTAGACTTATTCATCTCCGGACCATTGTTCTCAGAATTATGCAGAGCATTTTGTTGGATCATCATGACATTTTTCTTCGAGTTGACCCAAATATTATAGAGGCTGAAAAATTCCGATTTCGGAATTTTAGATATAACGAAGCCTTACCTATTCATATATCGAATGGTTCCATTCACCACCCTCCATGTGTCACGTGTGCCAGTGAACATTCATCGCGAAGAGATTGTGCACTGAGCCTGTGTCGTGCGTGTAGGAGCTTCTGTGTGGAGAATCTCGTGGGACTGCTGGAGGATTAAAATTGTCATCATCCACCACTTTGTATAAAAAATGTTCAGGTAAATGATTGATTTATTTAGTCTCGAGTTAGCATTCTTTGCGAAATGTCCACAGAAAAGATAAAAAAATTGTACACAAACCTCAAAGTAATCGGTAGTTTTTCTGGGTTACCAGCATTTGTAAAAGCCAGGAAATTTCGTAACAAAAAGGAAGTCAAGGAGGCATTACAACAGCTTGATACTTATAGCTTGCATAAAGTAGCTCATAAAAGTATCCAAGAAGAGTGACGAGATCATTTTTCATATCATATCATTGGGGGGTGTGATCTCATGGATGTAACTAATCTGAATAACGCAGGGATCAAGTTCATACTTATAGTGATCGATAATTTTTCTCGGTACCAACATTTTAAATTTTCTCCAGAATCCTGGTTGTTATATTCACCAATTGATGTGTGAAATTTTGTCTTAGTTTTGTCTGGACAGCATTTCTACAAAATAAATCCGCTGATGAAGTTGTAAAAGGCTATGGAAAAATTGTCATGGAAGCGAAAAAGGCGACAATATCACCCCCACGCTTCCTCTTGTCTGACGAAGGAAAGGAATTTTATGACAAAAATTTCAAAGCATTACTGGACATATATGATACTCGTTTATACAATGTCCACTCTACCATCAAAGTAATATTATCAAGAAATTTTTTTCACTATTCAAAAATTGTAATTTTTGACTTAGTCGAGCATCGCAGAAAAAGTAATACCAAAATTCCGGCGCATGCTAGTTCGTTACATGACTGAAAAGGATACAACTCCGTTTAAAAAAGTCTGGCCGAGTTTCGTCAGTACCTATAACAGTACTGTTAACTCCACTACCGGATTCGCGCCAAGGACTGTTACCTCAGAAAATTCAAATGAGATGTTTAGGAATCTGTACGGGAAATTTCTTGGTCAAAAGAAAAAGCCACTGCAGTTCCTTCCGAACCAAGCAGTTCGAATCAGTAAGGAGAAGCTTACGTTTCAAAAGGGTACCGCTAGTCAAACCTTCAGCCAGGAGATTTTGTTTATCGAGAAAGCTGTACAAAGCCTTCCTGTTAATTTCTTCTACTTACGAAACGCTTCTGGTGAAATCCTACAAGGCAATTTAAACCTTTATCGGATACTCGTGATAATTAGTTGAACTAATATTGTATAGGAGCATTTTACGCCGAAGAACTTCAGGCAGTCAATATTCCAAAATGATGTCGAAATTCAAATTTCCAGTGAATCCAGTGTCATACAATCTTACTCTATTTAATAAATCATCACATGAATATTTCCCATTTAACACCACAAGAAAATTTTCAAACAAAGTCGTCACTTCAATTCCTGGAGAAGAGGAACGACAGTTGCTTGAGGTTGCCTTGTGTGACCTATATATGAATCCTGGGGAAAAGACGAAAAAAAAACATTTTTGTAAATCCCGAAGACAATATTATCAAAACAATGATCCCTTTTCGATCTGAACATTTGTTTAGTAAAAATGCTCTTGGTCTTTTGTACTTGGTGGAAGAGGTAAACAGAAGATTCAAGAGTATGTCTGTGAATATTCATATAAACACCCTTGCGACCCCCACTCCGGAAAGGGACGAAATTTTTATTCTAATTAACAGTGTCAACGACCAACAGGTTAAAATTACTGAGTCCTATGCTAAAGAAATGGGCTTTAGTGACAATAACTTTTCATCCGGGCATCATCAAGCACCTGCAACATGGTCAAAGGCACTTTACGATATTATTGACGTACAGGAAAAGTTGGAATTTGTAGTATATAAAAACGACAAAAAGGATGTAATTGTTAAGGAACCTAGCGCAAAAACTGTCGTCGACTTGATTTCAGAAATGAATCGGTCTCTTATATTTTTTCAAGCTTCCTTTCTTTATGACGGAGAAAGTTTTGAATATGAATACGGAGGTAGAGGTGGACTAAGTGTTAGGCTTTCTCCTTTTTTAGGTGAACTTTTTGGTGTTCCATTAAATACGTGGTTTTCTCAACAACACCAGCAGTTTCCCTCCTACCCTGATATCGACTTGGGAATTACGTCCGATTTTAGTATTGTCACTTCAAACATTGTTCAACGCCAGCCATTCCAAGGAAAACTATTGCCATGCCTAAAGGTGTTCCAATCTGTATATTCAACTGGGCTTGTTCATTACAAGCCAGATATACTACAATATGTTCCGGTAAAGGCTTATCTTCCAATTCAAAATGTCAGCATCGAAATAACAGACGAAGAAGGTGCTCAACCTATATTGAGGCCTGAATCTAGTACGGTAGTTGTTTTGCATGTGCGAAATCGTTTATAATATTGTAGAAATTTGGAAACTCGCTCAGTATCGATTAGTTGACGTTTGTCAAGAGGCATATTTCCTTGTAAGTTTTTCTATTGTAATGAGAAAGATGACGTGTACTAGAGACTATTGTGAGCTCGAACCACCAAAGAGTGAAAATTTTCAAAATCAATCTGCAAGTGAACCAAAATTTCCAAATCAGGTAGGAGGAGGTACATCAGCAGCTGCTGGAATTTCTCCTTTGCAGTTTTCTTATCAGATTCCACTTTCCAAGAATAGTAGTGCCGGAAAACGTTCGAGATCCAAGCGTAGAAAGGTTCAGGGTGGCAGAGGGCGTAAAAAGTCTCAGACAGGGGGTCGTCGAAGAAGAAAATCAATGAAAGTCAAAAACAGACGCGGAAAGTCTCTGGTTGGTAGTAAAAAGGCTTGCAAGACCAAGAGGGGAAAGTCAGTCGTATAAAAACCAAGAAAGGGAAAGTGTGGGAAGCAGAACCGTGTTAGTGGTTTAAAGTAAAAATAGAAAACAAGGCTGTTGTTTACTCCAATAGTCAAAAAAATTTTAGAAGCCAACTCAATATTTTCAATCTCCCTTCTACTGATGTGTCAGTGGATAGTTCCACATATTTGTCTTANGAAGCCAACTCAATATTTTCAATCTCCCTTCTACTGATGTGTCAGTGGATAGTTCCACATATTTGTCTTATACAAGTTCGACAACTATTAAGGATTCCTACAATCCAATCATCTTTAATATTCCTAGTTCTACTAGTCAGTACTATAGTTTTAACNTTTAATATTCCTAGTTCTACTAGTCAGTACTATAGTTTTAACGATGGTTACCATTACTTTAAAGCCAGGATTTTATCAAACACTGGAGCTGCCTTACAGGCTACGGATGTCGTGACCCCTAGGAGTTGGTTTCTCTATACCGCTTTTTCGAACATAATTATCAGCATTAATGGGGTTCCAATGTCGGATGACCTAGGGCTAAGTCCCTATAAAACTGTCATCACACAAATTCTAACCACTACGGAAAGTCAACAGAATACAGCACTCTCAGCTTTGGTTTGTTATCCCCATAGCGCATATGACGAGTTTGATGTCAACAAGAACGCTGGTTTCAAATCTAAATTTGAATTGTCAAAAGTGTCAAAAACGTTTGACGTCATCGGGAAACTTCAGTCTCCACTCTTTCAAATGAAGCGATATTTACCTAGCGGCTGCTCAATTGAGGTCAAGTTGATTTAAAGCAACCCAGAGGTTGCGTTGGAATCTTCTTTTACTTCAAAANGTCAAAAACTTTTGACGTCATCGGGAAACTTCAGTCTCCACTCTTTCAAATGAAGCGATATTTACCTAGCGGCTGCTCAATTGAGGTCAAGTTGATTTGAAGCAACCCAGAGTTTGCCTTGGAATCTTCTTTCACTTCAAAAACAGGTGTTTCTGGATGCCCCTACTCATTTAGTATCGAGGAATGTAATCTCGTCATTAAAACATTNGTGTTTCTGGATGCCCCTACTCATTTAGTATCGAGGAATGTAATCTCGTCATTAAAACATTCACAGTGAATGAACAGATTTTGAAACATCATCAAAGTTTATTTTCACGAGGCTCAAAANTCGTCATTAAAACATTCACAGTGAATGAACAGATTTTGAAACATCATCAAAGTTTATTTTCACGAGGCTCAAAAGCTCAGTACCCAATTCGTACTACAAAAGTTTGTGGTATATAAATCCCTACAGGTTGCATGACCTTCTATACGGATGTGTTATGGAGTAATGGATTGCCTCAGTTTGCGAAATTTGGGTTAATTGAATCTACACGTTTCAATGGAGCACTCAATAAACACCCTTTTAATTTTGTCCCTAATGGACTCTCTTCCATTCTTCTGAAAGTTGACCAAGAAAATTTAATTTACAAATCGATTCCAGTCCAGTACAACTCGAATCTCTATCAGTTGGCATTTGACACTTTATCTGATGCAGTAGGGAAAAATTCCCCTGGTAATTCTATTTCCAGAGACAACTATACCAAGGGATTCACATTTTACATCTTTCATCTTCTGCCCGTTCCAGCCGGAGCTGAGTTTCAACCCCAACGCGTAGGGACAATGAGGGTAAGAAAATTTGACTTTATTGCCTTATCGATTAATTCCAAAAACTGCAACCTAATCAACTCTGTCTTTTATTATTTTACAACAGGCGGAACTACAGTTTGAGACTGCGACAACATCCCCCCTCCACTTGGTCTCGCTTTGAGTGTGTCAAAGTCTAATTGAAATCGACGGTCATCGAAATGTATTTGTCAACTAGGCTAGGTGCCTTTGGATTGTTTATCTAATTTTTTTCCTTCCATAGAAAAAGGTGTAGATGTAATTAGGTCATCCTCAAACTTTAATGAATGAGACAACCCTCTTTTCGGCCATGGAGCATCTCATTAGATCCCATGACCCTTCTGTCACCCCTTATGTAATTGCCAATGGAGAAATGTCAACTGTTGAAGTCTACAATCCCCCGATTGCTATTGTACAAAATATAGATACTAGAAATAAGTCTGGCCAACATTGGGTCCTATATCTCTTACTTGAGAATAATGTCATCGAGTTTACAGACTCTTATGGGGAAGAGCCCTATTACTATAATCTTGATTTTTCTTATTTGAAAAAAAAATTTAAATTTAAATTTAACACTATACAGGTACAGTCAGAACATAGTTCGGTATGTTTTCAATTTTGTCTATACATTTTGTGTAATAGACTAATAGGTAGAAGTTTGAGTGAAATAATTGATTATGACTTTAGCAATTCAAATTTAGCATATAATGACAGGCTAGTTTCTTCCTTTTTTGATTCTCTTTGTTTTTGCATTTCTCGTGACTTGGAATATGGCAAACAATGTCAAACTTGTGAACCAAGAATAAGTAGTCGAAATACTAATAAAATTTGCATGTAACTGTAAGCTTGAAGTAGAAATGTATACAATAAATAATTAAAAAAGTTTTAAATTCAACAAAATTGTCTATTGGGAATTTATTAAAAATGATAGACACAACGAGATTATAAATAATGACGAAGAAGAAACGAGACGAGAGGTGCTCACAGCCTCTCCTCGTCATCTCCACAACCACCACAAATATACTGTTGCAGTTTTTTCTCTCACCCCCTCCACCGCCAACTTTCATGCCATCTTCACCCATCCCCACTACCACCACCAACAACACCAACCAGAGGGATATAGTCATCTCCGTCATTCAAAATGGCGGAAGGGGATTTACTCTCCTTTTATCTCTAACTTACATCTCTAGGGGAAAAATATCTATTAAGTTGTACTAGAAATTTTGATCGTGCCCGTAAATTAAACAATAACTCATTCGTTCTATCGCTAGTGAAAAGTGACCATTAAATTGAACTAGAAATTTTGATCGTGCCCGTAAATGAAACAATAACTCATTTGCTCGACCACTAGGAAAAAGTAACTATAAGGTTGAACTAGAAATTTGCTTCCTAGCAATTCCTATTGCTATGGAAACTATCTTTTGCTTAAAACCAATTACTTTATTGCAAATGCTAACCTTTAATTATACCGGCCATTGTATTGGATCAAGTTTATGAATTTAAACATTTTTGAATATGGCTTGATCCTACAATAAGNGTTGGATCAAGTTTATGAATTTAAACATTTTTGAATATGGCTTGATCCTACAATAAGCTTTGAGAAACATCTAACTTATGTTATTAACACAGCCTCTTGAGCATGCACTAAAATCCTAAACATAAGAAGATCATTAATAAAACATGTTTTAATCTCTCTAAATGCCTTTGTAANAGCATGCACTAAAATCCTAAACATAAGAAGATCATTAATAAAACATGTTTTAATCTCTCTAAATGCCTTTGTAATATCACACATTTACTTGTGTATCTCAGTTTGGGCAAAACGTAAACACTAAGTTAAATAGTTTAGAAAATAGAATTGATAAACTGCTGATGTCTTACTTTTTTCCTAAGACAGGTAAGACTCTTTTACCAGAGTTTTTGTTAATTCAAAATATCGAGTTAAAATTTTTTTCAATAAACAAAATTGATATTATAAATCTCTGAGAACAATGTAACTTTCTTTCTGTAATTGAAAGGCTTGTTTATTATATTTTAATACAAACTTTTAAATTTTTCTACTATTCTGACATGGATACGATTTGTCTTTTAAATTAAAGTATTAAACATTTGAAAGACATTCGAAACTTACTGGTTCTTTACCACAAATTCAACATTAAACTGAATTTTTGAAAAAATCGTTTCATTATAGAGCAAAAGAGGCAAAGCAGTCCGTCCCGTAATACAGGCAGTGCGTTGCGTTCCGCAGAACAGGTAAGAGAGTCCGTCCCGCAAAATGGGAGAGTCCGGTAACCAGTACCAGGCTCAAGAGGTACCACACAGGTACTCCNAAGAGAGTCCGTCCCGCAAAATGGGAGAGTCCGGTAACCAGTACCAGGCTCAAGAGGTACCACACAGGTACTCCACAGGTAGAATCCTGATCCAGTTCAGTAAATCACCAGAGAATGAAAAATCCAGAACAGATCAAAGGGAAGAACAGACTATAGCATTCCAAACCGGGAACTGAGGTCGATGTTAGTTAGGCACCCTGTACTGTGAGAAAACCCAGAACCATCCAACCCAATACCTAATTCCCGTAAATTGGCCCTATTTATTATTCGACGCTAAGGAATAAGAATTCCCATCCCCATACTTGGATATTTCAACAAACCAATCGGATCACAATTGAAAAATGTCACCGNAGGAATAAGAATTCCCATCCCCATACTTGGATATTTCAACAAACCAATCGGATCACAATTGAAAAATGTCACCTTGCCACAATACTATATAAATCGCCAAACTAATTCCCAATCCTTAGAATTATCTTCTCTACACTCAGTACTCAACATGATTATTCAAAATAAAAGTTTCAGAGCGACGTAGCATCACCAAACAAACTCTAAGTTTTTGTTGGTTTTGACGTTTATCATCAACACATTTTANTTCAGAGCGACGTAGCATCACCAAACAAACTCTAAGTTTTTGTTGGTTTTGACGTTTATCATCAACACATTTTATTGTTGCAGATATGCATAAACATTATTGAAGTTGATGAAATTAAGAAGCTGATTATTTTTTACGGGAGATCCTTTACATAGTAGGCATCCATATATGCAAACACACATGAAAGTTCAATACCTTACGTGATGAAGCGTCTCAACACTTTCTACTATAGCGCATCTGTGGAAGAACAAACGAATTTGGACGACTCTTTGCACAAGTGCATAAGACAAGTTGAAGAGTACAACATCGATAGGGGCATGATCGCACCTAATAAATTTTGGTCTCCATTCTTTGTTTGTTACTATTTGTCAGACATGGCAACCATTTGTTAGGTTAGAATAAGTAAAATAATAAACTATTACTACGAAAATCGCTTTAGAGAAAACAGCGCCACTTATTTCCATAGCGGCAAAAAGGAGTAGGCAGCGCCACCACCAAGAAAAAAAAAGTAGATCATTTTGGAGGGCTAGTAAAATATTTGAAATATTATTTTCTATTTCAATCTTGTTTTGTTACTACATGTTAATGAGAGAGAGAGGTGTTGCAATTGTCAACGTATGGTATAACTTGTGTGAAAAGTGACCCATCATCACTACGGGTTATACCAGTAAAGGATGCCGAACAAGAATCCCGAGGAAAAGAATAAAGTAATTCAAAATGTAAACGCAAGTACGGAAAAGACAGAAGAGAAGTGAAGCAGAGACTTTGGTACGAGATGTACATTCTGACGATTAAGATACAAACTCAGTGAAATTCCAAGACGGAACAAGAGTCACAGCTCCCAAGGATATGAAATTCTTCATAAAAATGAAAAGAGGTAACTTCAAAGCAAGTATCTCATCACATGCAACTACAACCGTTACTCTTCCCACCTGCCAAAGAAACTTCGGACGTTTACTCAGAAATCGATCTTTTATTCGAGTGTCAGATCGCCTTACTTACAATGCTGTGATTACCGACACATTCGACGAGTCACGTACATTCGCTGAAGGAATAGTATCCAAGGATTTGCAAAAGTGTATACAAGCCGTTGAGGAAGAGATAGATAGTCACAAGCAAAATGGGACTTGGCCACTAGCAAAACCTCCCATCAACGGAACTCCATTGGACAGCCGCTGGACTTTTAAAACAAAACGAAATATGGTCGGAACCATTGAACTCTACAAGGCGAGACTTGTTATTCGTGGATTTCTTCAACAAATCAGAATAGACTACGAGGACACCTTCTCTCCTGTATGCCGCTTTGAATCAATTCGACTGTTACTCGACCTGGATGCCGCCAAGCGTTACGTAACAAAATATTTCGATGTTGCTACTACTTTCCACTGTGGTCCACTGGAGGAAACATTCTACATGCACCCACCTGAACGCCTGCATGTAAGACCAGATGTCGTCTTTCTTCTGAAACAAAGCCTGTATGATTTGAAACAAGCGCCACGTTGCTGGAATAGTACCTTCAGTAAGTTTCTAGTTCAACTCAAACTTTATACCAGTGCAAGAAATTCCAGTGTCTTTCTTGGTAAAGTTTTTATACACCGAGTCTTCCTAATCCTTTATGTAAGTTTATTTTGTCAAATACAAATACAAATACAAATTGTGCTTCTTCTTTTCGTGGGAGTGGATATATTTCTTGATACAGCGCCGCATTTAGCTATCAATATACAACAAAACTATATGCGCTATCTTTATAACCGTATCGCTTGTATCCAGAATTAGTCGATCCGAAAGAGTACCTTGGTTTTCTTTGGTAATAATAGTTGGGAAATATTCGGACATATGTAGTGTCTCTATGAAGTCAGCCATTATTAGTGGATTGCTTGTACATACATGCAGTAACGTATTTAACCTGAATAGCTCGTGTGAGAAATCTAATACGGTCTTTATCTGGTACTGCTGGATCATATGGATTAATCAACTCTTCAAAACGCTAGATGAAAGCATTCGCTATTTAATTTGTTTTCAATTTATCACTATCTAACGCATCATTTTTTTTCAGATTGTCTACAGATTGTCTTCATAAATGATTTTTGAAGGTATTTCCAGTTATGATAACTGTACTCCACACCTTCCTGCCTATGGTTCTGTTTCGGCCGTTCGACTACATTTAAATACCAGCTCTCACCGCACTGTTCCGAAGAGCCAGGGGCAGTTGAGGATCCATCATTTTCGAGCCGCAGTGGTTAAATAAACTGCATAAAAGAAATTGCTAGAGGAAATTAGATGCATTTTCTGATTGGTTGGCAGTGAAGGTTGCAGGCATATATATTTCATATTTGGAACACTTCTAGGAAAACAGTTTTAAACAATTTGTATTCCAAGTTAGTTTCTACCCCAATTTCAACCCCAAAAAAACTGATTTTCTGGTTATCTACATCAGTTTTTGGAAATTGGAAGGCAACAGATGTAGGTATTTCAAAGCTTATGGGGCTACGAAAAATGTGACAAAAAATTGAACAAGTTGAACAAAATAATGACAAATTGAAAAATATTGCGACTAAAACATTTTGTTACGAACCTAAAAATATATAGTTAAATATTTCCTTAGTTACATAATTTTCTGAATGTGTAAATACGTTGACGGAGAAATAAGACAAATAAGCAAACATGAGAGAAATTAGCTTTGATTGTGCTCTTTCATGAAAAGTCTGCGTTAACTATTTTGTCCAACTTATTTTCGGCATAAAATAAATATTCCCTTGTGCTTTACTCAGATNAAAATATTGCGACTAAAACATTTTGTTACGAACCTAAAAATATATAGTTAAATATTTCCTTAGTTACATAATTCTCTGAATGTGTAAATACGTTGACGGAGAAATAAGACAAATAATCAAACATGAGAGAAATTAGCTTTGATTGTGCTCTTTCATGAAAAAAGTCTGCGTTAACTATTTTGTCCAACTTATTTTCGGCATAAAATAAATATTCCCTTGTGCTTTACTCAGATNAAAAGTCTGCGTTAACTATTTTGTCCAACTTATTTTCGGCATAAAATAAATATTCCCTTGTGCTTTACTCAGATACTGATATGGCCAAAGCGAAAGAACAAAAATTTAATACATTCATGTTTGCGTTAGTAAACTGCATAGGTAAGCTGTTATAAGTACGCATTTTTGTTTTTTGGCTTTGGCCATTTCGTACATAAATTCCAGCAAGACTTGAATGATACTTCCTTTTTGACTATGTTGAATTACTAGTAGATAGTTGAGAGGTTTTTTCAACCTTATCTATTGCCATTCTGNACTTCCTTTTTGACTATGTTGAATTACTAGTAGATAGTTGAGAGGTTTTTTCAACCTTATCTATTGCCATTCTGTTTATTTTAGCTTTAACTATGATAATAAGAAGACTACTTCTGTAGGTTTTCATAAGGGTATAATACGTCGGGAGCCTTCCCCGCCAAAACACGAGTGAGTTCAGATACATTATGCCACATTTTCAGGAGACAAGAGGAGAATCGGAAGCACTTCCTTTGTCACTATGAGACTTTTTACCAACAGCGAATATTGTTTTCTTAGAAACCATTTCTGGAACCCAAGAATTTATTGGATGCTTCATTGCAACTTTTCCCAAATTCCTTAAAGGACAAACCGGTCCCAGGGATTGTCAACATGGGGACGATGTATATGGGGCCTCCAAAATAAGCGCTAGCGGCTCAGTCATGATAAACAGGTTGTCTAATTAATAGGTATCTCACCCTCCTCTAAAGCAAACATAACGCAAGTAGCTTATGCTAACGGATAGATAACTGACAAGTGAATCANTATCTCACCCTCCTCTAAAGCAAACATAACGCAAGTAGCTTATGCTAACGGATAGATAACTGACAAGTGAATCACTAAGGATACAATACAAAAATATTAATCAAATGTTTAATCTATACTCAGATGACAGTGATCCATTCTGTAAAAATTGCTTACAGAATGGAATCTAATATTATTGTTTGACGGATACTGAAGCTTTTAACGAAATAGTTGGTTTCATGTCNTGCTTACAGAATGGAATCTAATATTATTGTTTGACGGATACTGAAGCTTTTAACGAAATAGTTGGTTTCATGTGATAAGAGCACAAATTGACATCCATTACAATTAGGGCTCGGCCGATACCGATACACATATCGGCATATCGGCTCTATCGGCAAGGTTTCAGCATATCGGTTATCGGCTTGATGTCACCGATATACAGGGTGTCTAAAATAAAACGTTACTGATTTTTTCCGACTTTCACCAAAATTGATTGAATCCAGCAAATTACACTATCTGTGGCAGTTGGGTGAAGTTGTATTACATTTAAGTACAAAATAAAAACTATAAAAAAATCAAACAAACCCAACATAAAATATAAATAGTACGTGTAATACAGATACCAATAAGTGACTTCCACCTTTTACAAAATAAGATTATGACATTGGTTCAATGAAATGAAGTTTCGCGTCTAAGAAAGATATTTTAGATATTCAGTAAAACAAAAATGCTGATTCGGTTGTAAGGGACTTACAAGACGTGCAAGAGCTGGATGGATTTTGCAAAAACATTGTTGTCCTTGTGATCTGTGAGCTTAACCGTATAGACTTTCCATCACTTTAAATTCTTATTTATTAAATTTATAAATTTAATAATTAACAAATTTTCTTCTTCAATTATTTTTTTTTCAAATAACTTCACTTTGGCAGTTAGGGAGCAACCGAGATTAACGGCGACTTGGGCAGGCAAAACTGTCGGCCTGAATGTTTATCAAAAAAGTATGGATATATAGTTTGAACAATTACGTAATTGTGTGATTGTCAATAACACAGTTACGTAATTAGGTGATTGTCAATTACACAATTATAATTACAAGCAACCAATTACTGTAATGTTTAATCGATTACATTTGGAGAGTAAGTGTAATTGGCTTTGAACGTTGTCGTAGTTTTATAGACCTGAGCCTAACTGTTTGGGTATGTTTATAATACTGATGCTAGCTACACTCCCTCCACTTTTATGACTTTAGCGCCAGCTAAAAGGATGTCTCAAATGTTTCTGAGTGAAAGCTACTTTCTTCAGTAACGTTTTATTTTGAACACCCTGTATATCGCACATTTTTTTACATCTTAAAATAATTTTCAACATTTAAAGTCTTTGACTAACTATATTCTAGGTACGAAAATTATTTCCCAAAAATGCCACAGTTTGAAATAACTACAGTCAAGCTTTGAAAATAATTAGTATTGAAAGTTAAGTTTTGGTAGATTATGGTGGAGAAAAACCAAAGACTCAGGTCGATCTGGAAGGAGACAGTTTCTTTCTGGTGTGTAAATATTTCCTGCTTCCGAAAATTGGCGGGATTGAATGCAGCTGTCGTCGGAATGACTATAAATTTGGCATAATCTTTAACAAAATCTTAGTTATTAAAACTGATTAATTTTGCTTACCTAACCTTGACTCATTGAGACGATTTGTGGATTTCATAATCTCTATTCTAGATGGTAGTTTTGGTACCGATGACTGCATCTATAATTGCAATACAATTTAATTCAATTAGAATAATTTGAAATAATANTGGTACCGATGACTGCATCTATAATTGCAATACAATTTAATTCAATTAGAATAATTTGAAATAATATCCTACTATTTTGGTGTACTAGTAAGTGTGTCAGAATAACACAACATTTTCCAACAAAAACAAAATATTTATGATCTTCTGTAATGGAAACTCAACATTCTATTACAACAGTATAGTAAATTAACAGTACTCATTGCACCCTAATTCTATTCCTGACTACATATCTTTTGGAATGTTAGGATGCATAGTTTTCTGCCTTTTTCTGCATGAATCTGCAAATTATTCTGACACATTAATTTTGAGTTTTGTCGTAAAATCAGTTTTCCAGAAATAGATAGGATAATAAGACAACTTCAAGTGTGACGCTGTATCTAATCTCCGACAAGTATTAAATCTTATTCAATCCAAAGACACCACTATCCTCTCATACCGATGACGGCATAAGTAGTTCCCGTTTTTTGAATATTTTTTTATCACTCCCGCCTTGCNAGTTTTCTGCCTTTTTCTGCATGAATCTGCAAATTATTCTGACACATTAATTTTGAGTTTTGTCGTAAAATCAGCTTTCCAGAAATAGATAGGATAATAAGACAACTTCAAGTGTGACGCTGTATCTAAGCTCCGACAAGTATTAAATCTTATTCAATCCAAAGACACCACTATCCTATCATACCGATGACGGCATAAGTAGTTCCCGTTTTTTGAATATTTTTTTATCACTCCCGCCTTGCTTGCCTCTAATATTTTATTTGCTGGTACCGTAAAAACGCAATTAGTTGCACCATGCTACTGTTCAAATTCATTGTCCTGTATAATTTTTACCAAAGATACTCCATGGTTAAGTAGATTTCGGTAAGTGATACGTCAATCGATTGGAAATCTAATACATAGATTACGAATGCGTTCGTTGTTGGGGCTCAGATCAAATTTTGCTGTAATTTTTTCGTCATTTTTACAAATAAATGATGTCGAAATGATTCTCTAAAATTTGTTCATGAGATGAGGTTTCTCACTTAGTCAGAAATGATGCAGATTACTAGTTTAATATTCATTGTTGACGGTCAAGTCGAATTTTGCAAAACAAATTTGACAAATTTTTTTGGTTGGATTAACCTGTTGATAGTTGTAACAATAGAGCAGAAATTCACATTGTGTTGTAGAACCAAAAATAGAATGCCATGCCTAGTGCATGAGTGGCTGAGGTGTTACTAATTATTGCTGTTAACCTGAACAGTTTAGCTGACCAAATTGTACGTAGAATTTGAGAAAGTATATGGCCGTGGTCAATTAAAGGGTGTCCGGGAAGTAGAGGCACAACTTTGCGGATTCAATACAGAAAGTACAGAATTAATACATGAAATCAATTTATTTTTCAGCCTGGTACCCTTTGATAGTGAATTAAAAAATGTTTAGGCATTTTGAAATGTTTGTCGAAAATTTTACTACACTGCCACCAATGGTTTTCAGACTCGTATTCTAGGTGGAATTTGTTACGGATTGAAATACCGCCTAACCAAATTCCATTTGTTTCGGGATATTTTGCAAAAATGAAAAAAATTTAAGTGGAATTTGTGGAATTTTCAAAAATTCTGATTTGAATGTAAACAACGGAAACGATATTCTTAATGGAGACAAGGTTTTGGATCAATTAACGTATCACTTACCCAAAACCTCCAGAAGTACATTTGCTTATAATTATACAAATATTGAATTTGAACAGTAGCATGGTGCAAATAATTGCGTTTTGACGGTACCAGCAAATAAAATATTAGAGACAAGAAAGGCGGGAGTGAAAAAAAAATTCAAAAAACGGGAACTACTTATGCCGTCATCGGTATTTATGGGAATACGATTGTGTGCCATCAAACCTTGTGTCTGACATTTCAAAAAATTAGCACGAAACTGAGGGCGATACCTGTCCCCATTGTTATTTTCTTACTTTGGTTTACTATTTTAGACAAATATGTAGCTCTGTATCC
Source organism: Holacanthella duospinosa (assembly GCA_002738285.1). Lineage (NCBI taxonomy): Eukaryota > Metazoa > Arthropoda > Collembola > Poduromorpha > Neanuridae > Holacanthella > Holacanthella duospinosa. The sequence goes on from NIPM01000520.1 coordinate 19,082, forward strand.
TTAAATTCATAGTTTGCAATAAGTAATTGGAATTTACTGTGAGAATTTTGAATATGAAAGATGGTTGTAATGGCAATTAATCAATGGGTTNTAATTATACAAATATTGAATTTGAACAGTAGCATGGTGCAAATAATTGCGTTTTGACGGTACCAGCAAATAAATTATTAAAGACAAGAAAGGCGGGAGTGAAAAAAAAAATTCAAAAAACGGGAACTACTTATGCCGTCATCGGTATTTATGGGAATACGATTGTGTGCCATCAAACCTTGTGTGCTGACATTTCAAAAAATTAGTACGAAACCGAGGGCGATACATGTCCCCATTGTTATTTTCTTACTTTGGTTTACTATTTTAGACAAATATGTAGCTCTGTATCCTTAAATTCATAGTTTCCAATAAGTAATTGGAATTTACTGTGAGAATTTTGAATATGAAAGATGGTTGTAATGGCAATTAATCAATGGGTTNCAATAAGTAATTGGAATTTACTGTGAGAATTTTGAATATGAAAGATGGTTGTAATGGCAATTAATCAATGGGTTGGTAAGAATAAAGTAAAATGTTTATTTTCTCCTTTTCTGATAAATTTTGTTAACTTATATTGAATCGATTTTTGATAAACAAACCTGTTCTCGTGAAGTCATATTTGAGCACAGCATTAAATTTTTCTGCTATAAAGGTGCATAAATTATTCTGCCTCAAACGATGACACGGTAGCTATTTTATCGATTGGATAAAGCATTAGTTCACGTTGAAACATTAACTTAGAAAGCTAATTAGAAATTCATATTTTTGTTAAATAATGTGAGGATTTGAGCATAAGAGTCAATCCCCACTACTGTACTCATAAATGAGACAGTAGACTCCTTACCTGGCAATGAATGACCAGGAAGGAAAGTTTCGGAGTTGTATTGAGTTTGAGAACAGTATTGACCAACTAGGCTCGGTAGCACAAATGGTCAATGCAATGGGTCCGGAATACCCAAGATTTGGGATCGTACCCCACCAGAGACCAAATTTTTGTGCCAATCCCTGTCTCAAACTCAAAGTGGCGTGTCAGCCCCGCCACAATAATTAATAAGCTTAATTTGCGTAAGTAATGTACCTGTTTTATCTCACACTTTATCGTTTACNTGCCAATCCCTGTCTCAAACTCAAAGTGGCGTGTCAGCCCCGCCACAATAATTAATAAGCTTAATTTGCGTAAGTAGTGTACCTGTTTTATCTCACACTTTATCGTTTACAATTTCCCCATCAATGACAGGCAAAAACTCATGGTTCACTTAACACACTAAGACCCGGTGATGGGCAGTTTTCGTACCCTTTTTAATTTCGTAGTCTCGATTTTAAACTCTCCTTTTTTCGAGAAAAATCGACCCGTCTCATTTATAAGTTTGACGTTACCCATCTCGTCTTGAGCATTGCCTTTTNCAATTTCCCCATCAATGACAGGCAAAAACTCATGGTTCACTTAACACACTAAGACCCGGTGATGGGCAGTTTTGGTACCCTTTTTAATTTCGTAGTCTCGAATTTAAACTCTACTTTTTTCGAGAAAAATCGACCCGTCTCATTTATAAGTTTGACGTTACCCATCTCGTCTTGAGCATTGCCTTTTTGGTGTTTTTTACAAATACGAGTACAAGCTCAGTCTTCTCAAATACGNTTGGTGTTTTTTACAAATACGAGTACAAGCTCAGTCTTCTCAAATACGAGTACAAAGCAAGCCTTTCATGCCTGTCGGGACTGCTTCTTTCCCTCACCAATGTTGGTCGCTCGCAGAAGGTAACAGTACAGTTCGGTATGAAATTATTGTCAATTGGTATCAGAAATTTTACAAACCTTATGAATTGAAGAAACATCCAAAAGCGTAAACTATACGGATTTGGAGCTACAAATCCAACGTGACCAATTCCGAACAAAATTGAGAATGGGCATCACTAATTTCTTAAAATATATAATTTTATGATATATTTTTAGAAATAATACTGAAATATTTTATCGAATCACATTATAATATGAATATTGTATACTCTTATGATGATGAACCGAAATTATCTAACTTTATAAAATTTCTTACACCATGAAATTGAAAGAATTGATGTAGAATCTGTAGTAACAAAAAACAAAATTAGTATTGACAACTTTTTGATAACACAATTTGATGGATTTTCAGAATAAACCTACACAAAAATTGCTCTTTGTGATGACAACCCACCCCTATAATCAACAACTCAAGTTGTAGTCGCACCAATTTTGTCAAAACAATCAGAAACCGAGAATTTTATTTGAACAAATAAAGAATAACAAATTTTGATTCTTTATTTCAAATACATTCATATGCAATTACTAGTGTTCGCCATACATACATACACACAAATTCATCCATAGAAACATTATAATATAGTCCACCAATAATCATACCAGGTGTCCCAAAAAGGCTTNTACACACAAATTCATCCATAGAAACATTATAATATAGTCCACCAATAATCATACCAGGTGTCCCAAAAAGGCTTGCTAAAAGGTTTCATACTAATCAGTGTCATTGTCAGTTAAAATTTAAAAATTTTCGATGTGCCTTTGAGAAACTTCAAATTTATTGTTTCTCACCTGTAATTAAGAATCCATGAGAAGCCAACTGATTGGATGATATTAATGTGAATCTGCTATAACTGGAATAAATATAATTAACCTNGAATCCATGAGAAGCCAACTGATTGGATGATATTAATGTGAATCTGCTATAACTGGAATAAATATAATTAACCTTCCATAAGGTCCTGGTTGGTAAAATTTAGTAGCACAAAAGTTTAAAGATTGGTGTTCTATGCATTAACACAACTTTACAAAAACTAATTCTCACTTGGTTAGTATCCGTAGTGTTGATTCAACAAGTTACATTGTACAATCCTCAGGAAAATGGTAAATGCTATTTTCTAAGAAAGCATAGTAATCCTACCCCGAAGGTTTTCTGATTTGAGGTACATTTCTTAAAATGGACATATTTAACCTTTTTAAGCAGTAATTAGTTATTTTTAGTAATATGAGAATGTTGTGTTGATACATTATGTGATTATCCCATTCATACTTTCCAATTATTTCAAAACGAATTCAATATAAGGTTAGTATATTGACAAAAATTGAATGTTGAATGAGACCACTATCAGTCAGCAGATAGCTAATGAGCGGATCACAATCAGAAAGACACCTGTGTAACTTTGCACAGAATCCAGTAAGGAAGATTGCAAAAATTCTAAGAGCTTTGAGCTTTATCAATGAGCAGATAGTACGATGCAGATACATAGGAATTTAATTCAAAGACTTCGGAGTACAAGTTGGTTCAATTCACCAATTTAACTATACCAATTTCGGGTATTGCTACTACGAATAATTATTTAATGAAATATTTTACAATCTTGAAGAAAACTTGGACTATATAATTCTAAGGAAGCCCTACGCTTACATTGCGTTCGTTTGTAATAAATTTCATCACTGAAAATTTATCAGAATATATTTGTTAACTTCATTAAATGGTAAATTCTTCACACCGAGAATACGTCAAATGATAAAATCGTCTAAATCAAAATTTCGTACAACTATAATTCGTCGAACGGGATTCTAAGTAAATAAACATAAATAAAACAATAAATACAAACAATTAAGCAAAATACAACTTAAGATGACTTAATACAGTGGTTTTAGTTTAATGTCACTACCCTTATTGTCACACTTCGCTTATAGTCACTCTGTTGACTTTCCCTCGGCTAAACTCCATGCTCTCATGTACTAAATACTCTGTCTATTGTCACACCTCCTATTGTCAACCTCCGCCTATTGTCATCCTATTTGAAGAGAATGTATGGCACATAACCACACTTTAATGGAAACTTTCGGTTCTCAGGCCCAGAATATACTCGTGTTTGTTTAAATGGTGTAGGCGGTCACAGACCCTTGGGGGAACTGTTTCATTAACCTATTTGTTGTATTCTACTATGAGATCTTCGATCGTAAAAGTTTATTTTTTTGAAGACTCACCCGCAGTGGCGGGTTTATTCCAACCGCGAGTATGTCAACTNTCGATCGTAAAAGTTTATTTTTTTGAAGACTCACCCGCAGTGGCGGGTTTATTCCAACCGCGAGTATGTCAACTGTAGATGGGCACATGGTTAGGATTGAGAATCTTAAAGTTTTAATGATAAACAACATTGGAAGTGAATAACTTTGCAAACAAGTACCGATAGTTTGGGAGTTTCTGAGAAGATAATATCTCATAGCCATTTCTCTTGCATATTGCAAAAAAGCTTGCTGATTACTTTAAGAAGTAATTTGCTTTTAGAGTATTCTAAATTCAGGTAATAACTTCAAAAACTAAAATAAATCGAAAAAGGTAAACTGGCGGACATAGTAAACAGATCCATAATTTGTTTGCAACGCATAGTAATCACATATACCAAAAATTCGGATAAGACATTTTTAGGAGTTTTGGGTTTTGAGATAAAACTTGTAATTTCTTTTCTATCTGTGATGTAAAGAAACTGTAATCTCCATTACATATTACCACAAAATACTTTAAACTCAAGTTAACTTCATTTATTTTCTTAAGACAAGACAATAAATGTGTAAAATTTAGGTTTAGAGCGTTCAATAAGTACCCCGTCAAAGAAAACAAAAAGCTAGTAGCAATAGTGCCAAAGAATATTAGCAATAGTGAAAAAAAGTAGTAGCAATAGTGAAGTAGCATCTTTTTAGCGGGGTTTTTATTGAGCGCTCTGTAGTAATGAGTTGTTAAGTTTGGTGTAAAGTTTGATAGAAAATAAATTCCAGACAGACTTTCTGATCATTTCAAATATGCAAGGTTTATTGCTCTGATGTTATCGCTGATATATACGGTGCTGATATGTATTATCCACACTTTTGATAATGACCTATATTTCACTAGACTTATAGACTGAAAGTGTGTTGCCCAAATGTCAGTGGGGTAGAAATTTAATCATTCTACGCACCTCATTTACTCGAGTCATATGTCGGCTACCCATTATTTCAAAATATTGATCACTCTCAGTGAATCACTGCATATTTCCTAAAGGTCCTTAGCCGCGCACACCGAAGTTATTAAACGTATTACTTCGAAATTGACCTAAACACAAAAAATAAATAAATTAGAAGTTCAACCTTAAGAAATTATAATAAATTTATGTAAGAAAATTTCAAACTTTAGAGATATTTCTTATTATCCCACATCATAAATAATTTGAAGTTCGTAAATATCGTGAACATTGTCACGCTAAGTTTAAGAGAGCTATGGAGAATCACGCAACCCAACTGAGCAATGTAAATATTAACTATATTTATGGAAAGCTATGCAAATCTTAAAGCCACATGGAGATATTTATAGCAACGGACAGCCTCGTGAATCCATGTAAATTATGTAAAGTCACATAGATCGGTGCAGCACTGGCTAAATCCACATTGAACAATACAAATGTTGGTACAACCGCACTGAGCAGCGTAGTTACTCAGAGACTCTACATCATACAGAGCCACATAGATCTACTCACACAGATATTATAGAACCACAGAGAGATCTGAAGAGCCAGCAGTATATACGGCAAGCTGTTCCAAACACACCTCTCGGCCTAAGCCCCCTCAAAGTCACCGTCACTAACCTAAGTATTTCCACCAACCCGTGAGTCACCGACCTAAGTCAGCGATGTTGCTAAATTACATGGACACAAGAATTCTCATTACCCACAGTCCACGGACCTAAAAACCTAAGTTTTCTCACCCCCACCGACCTAAGTCTGCGGTGTTGCCACATCCCGCAAACTTATCTAAACATATTTAAACCTGTCATAACCTATGAACACAAGTATCCTCATTCTCCATAGTCCACAAACCTAAGTATCTCACCGACCACCGATCTAAGTCTGCGGTGTTGCCACATTTCAAAAACCTGTCCAAGTATGTTTAAACGTGTCATAACCTATGAACACAAGTAAGGGGTGTCCGCTAGCCCGCAAGGTGCGCAACCTAGCAACATAGCAACCTAGCTCTTTTTGCAAAACTTATTGTACAACCATCCGCATGAACAACCAATGTGACCAACACTGACTCCTATAGCAAAAATTCCAACATCATCACTGGCATAAGCACCTAAGAATCCAATATCAACATTGACAACAACAGCTAAGAGTAACCAACATATTGACACATTTTTAAACAAGTGTGAACCTATCTAAATAGGCCCATAGACTTATCCATAAACTACATAGAACCGATGCAAAAGAGAAAGGCTCTAAAGTGAAAATACACTTTCTTCCAAGAATTGATCCATTGTTGTAATAATGGAACGAAACCCGACTACGCACAGTTATGAACTTCCAAGTGATGGGAAAAAGTAACATGGTGTGGAATAATTTCATTTAGCTCAGACATAAATGTCTATCTAAAGCCAAAAACCAACTTAAATACATTTATTTACAATGAAACATTAGATAACTGTATGCAATTTATCTTCACCCCATCAAATGACAAAAATGCAACAGCAGACATGTGCAAATTTCCTGTAACATTCATATGATAGAAAATAATTATTTCTAGCTGTTTATTCGATAGCAAATAAGATTAGACAAGTTCAAACATGTTTAGACATGAAATTAAAGAAATGAAAAAATCCTACTATAGTTAACTTTCTAATATCTACCGATTACAGACCATGTACACCAAAGGCCTGAAGACCATATGTCCTCACCAATCATCATGTTGGCAATTTCCAATTACATAAGGCTCCTCAGTCTTCCTCAATCACTAGCTCGTCACTCGTCACTCCTCCACACTCACCCTCAATCCTTCTCTCTCTCTCTCTCTTCTCACTTACTCCTCTCTCTATTCACTCACTCCTCACTCCTCTTCTCACTCCTAACTTTTAAACCATCACCACCACCATGAATATTGTCAACACCTCTACAACCATCACGACAATGAATATGGTCAACAGAGATTTCCTTAAATTAAAGAAAAATAAAAGCAATTTTTTGGTGACTAAACTGTTCTATTTTTAGTTGTCTTAAATTCTACAGATGATTTAGTGATCACCGAGTCAATAGGTTATGCAAGGATAGTAGTGGATGGTTAACTTCTAGGAGACCCTACTAAATTAATATTAAGGAAACGGAACTGACTGAAGCACCAAGCCAAGCAGAGCAGATAAAGGAAAAGGCAGAGACCGGGAGCAAGATAACAACCACCACTAATGCAGACAAAATTTCCTTTAGTCACAGCAAAAGAAAAACCTTCTTCCTGACAATTATTGGTTTTAATTATAGAGTACCTAGTGAATCGGAATTGACAGACTTATCGGAACTAGAATCAGCTGACTTATCAGACGGGGATGCACTAGAGGGACGTCAACCACTTTTGACTTTGCCCCAAGTACATGCCGTGCTCCTAACAACGCTGTTTGAGATGCGAACCTACCAACCGAACACAGAGTATATACCGTTTGCATCGGGGACCTAAGCAAGTTGCTCGACATACTGAGTTTCCTTGATGTGTTTAAGCTGTTCATCACTCCCGCGACAGTCAATGTCATCTGCAATTAGATTAATAATTTTGCTGAACATAAAATCCAAACGTATAATGAAGCCCATGAAATAGAAGAACCCAAAGTATGGAATCTGGTTTGGGAGGAGGAAATGCATTGTTTCATTCGAATACTGGTTTGATCGGGTGTGTTTGACCCATGCAGGGATTGTGGTATGCAAAGATGGACCAAAACCGTCTTGTCATGGGATAGATTTTTTTTGCTTTCCGAAAATTTGAAGTTCAATGATGTACTTGCAAGAAAAGCAGCACCGAATCGAGCAGAGTTTTCGACATCGGGTCCAATTGCTGAAATTTCTTGCACAATTAACGTAAGTTTTTTATTTACTCATGCCTTATTTTGTCCGCTTCCAAAAACATTTGTGTTAAAAGCTATTCTGATAGCATTTATCATTATTTTAGAATTCATTACGATGCGTCGGACTTCATTACAGTGGATGAGATGCTGATACCTTTTTGTGGCAACTGTAAATTCCGTGTATATAAGAAAAGCAACGCAGCAATGTAAGGGTTAACACGTGTCCTTCTGGTCGAAAGTCATCGGTCGCCCTTCTGTTCGGTTACAAACACAAAGACCACTAAATTGGAATTCGGTCCGGTTACATTTATTTGTCAAATTTCCCTTTTATCAAACTACGTAGCAAAACTATGACAGAGTTGTTTTAATGTTTGAGTTCAGCAATAGCAATATTCTTAAGATAGATCTATCTGGACACACTATGTAAGTCAACTAAGTACATATGTATCCTATCAAATCCCTCCAACCTCAAATTCAATGATTTAATATCCGTATAAATTTCAATTTAAAACAATTAATAACTACCAACATATTAAACATAAGTTAACAGTTCATAAATTATCAATTCAATAGAATCAACAAAATGCAAGTTCAGTAAAAGAATAGAAATCAGTTCATTGAAATTATATATAATCATAAATTGATCAAACATAATATAACTATCATTTTATAACATCGTAGAATAGTATAGAAACTTAACAATAAAAGAGTCAGTAAGAATCTTAATTCTGAAAATCCTCCAGCTTTATCACATTTCCACTATAGAAGCACAATATTGAGACATTTTGATGTCCATCACAAATGTTCGCTTGCAGTTACTGCACCCAGTTCTTAAATTTCTGTGAACTGGTGTATGGGTACTGCACAGGCAATATACTTATTTATTTTTTGCAGTGTGCAGCGCTTCCCACGACCATCTATGTTCTCGCCTAGGTTAAACGGATTGAGTATGCCCATTGCAATAAGTGTATCTTTAATAGATTTGAGAATATGATTTTGTTGTGATCTAGTGACTATATTGGACCTGCTTAATTCCTTTGTCAACTGGAATAAAAATTATCTACGGGCAATCTTGGAAACTACAGCACCACTACTCTCTTGATTGATTTCAACGCCTGATGACAAAACCGTTGATCCCTGCGACGTCCAGTAAGAAATAAAACGTTTTCAGGCTCCATCGCAATGTCGCCCTTTGGCAGGTGTATTTCTTGATCATCCAACGAACAATCTCAAAACCGTATGTACATAAAACCAAAATTTGGAACAAAGCAACATGGTTTTCTGAAGGTTTGAACTCGACGTAGACCAGTATAATCTCAGACTTTGTTAGACCCTTCCGTTTCACTCCCTGTGATGTTCTGAACTGTGATGTTCCGTAGACAAGAACAAAACATTCTTACCTGGTTTTGACTTATGACTGAGGAGAGTCAAATCCTCCGTAAACAAATATTTAGAATCTTGGGCAGGTCAATTTTTGTATTTATGGTGTTAAATATTGCTGGAACTTCACGTCAGTTTGCACGAATAATACCAATACAAGCAGTGTCGCACACTAACAATATTTCAGCCAGTGCCTTGTAGCTAAGGAAGTTGTCTCCATTATGGCACTTCCAGCGTTGACAACTGGCTCACTAAAATCAAGCACGACTCTTCTTCTGTGGTTCTGTTCTGGAGGGTAACTAAGCTTCTTTCATTCATATATTTGTTCAAGAACGGATTTGCATATTATCATGTCTTAGAAATAATTATGCTATACTCTGATCATAAATAAAAAATATTAATTTTCATGGTGCATCTCAATATGACTAATCTGACATGACAAGGTGCAATGAAATAGTTTGTCTAATGAACAGTGTATAAGAAATTGTAAACATGCTAATGGAGGGAACTCATTATATGTTATAGTTTACCTGCATGTTGCGGACGTAGTTACTTCTGGAATCAACAATGCTCCAATCCTTTATAAAACAAGATCGAAAACATAACCGCTGAGCCGTCCTCCAAGTCATTCCCATTTATCTTTATTAGTTGCGTCTACAATTCGCACAACAGACCCCTTACATGTAAACAACTCCTTGAATATTAAATTTTTTCTAGTTTTTTTTTGCCATGAAACATTTGTTAGCCTGAAAGCCCTGGTACACTTGACCTCCAAAACGATGAACAAATTGGAAGAAATTATACTTTTGTTAGTTGTCTATTTTCTAGTGAAGTTATTTTCAAGCATTTTCACAACGGAAGAAGGAAGACCTTGTGTTAAATCCAATAAAGTGGGCAATCAGGGATGGGTAATGAGTCTTGTCATGATACTAGCGTGTTGTAAACACTACTGTCCGGTTTTCTACGGTTCTTGTAATAAACGGTATCCTTAGTAATCCTGACTATGTGAAATATCACATATTTGTGATCTATAATAAAGCATTTGGTTGCATCGGCTAATTTGCTAAGTCTAACACCTGTCTCATGGCTGCTGTAGGTTTCCAAATGTTGGCATGTAGCCCCTGTTTGTTACATTCATGTGTTCTCACTATTTACTCAAGGAGCTGCTTGTCATGTTGGTTTGCGCACATGTTGCGCAAAAGGGGATGATGAGCGTTTGAGTCACAGTCAACGATCAGTGGTATCCCTTTGTCTTCACAGTGAGCAATCAAATATTTGGTTGTATTAAATATTCTTCCATCGGGTGGCATATACACAGGAGATATTACAGCCTCTGTGTTGCACCACTTGTCTCTTTCCTTATAATCTGTATAAGGGAATGGTGTAAATTTATGTGAAAACAGCTTTGCTTTTATTTATATAAAATTAAACCACTCCAGATTCTATCTATTAGTCAAGCGGATCGTGGGAAACACACTAAGCTACCAAATTACTCACACTACATCCTACCACTTTTCCTATTGTGATCTTGGAATTTTTTGCTTTAGTGGTACTAACTTCAGTCAAGAACCACTAACAAAAAGGCTGATGTTTTTCCAGTGATAGACTTGAACATTGAGTAGTGTACCATTACCACCACCTTAGCCACAATTTATACATATATTATCGTGCCAATCACATTAAGTGCGATAGACATGAAACAAATTTGTCAATATAAGCCATTATCAAATTCAAAAATACTGGCACATATCTGTACTCACTCTACCCTGACGTGACCTTGACATATCAAGTAACATCAAGGCTTTCTTGAGGTATTCCTCGTTCCCATGTTTTGAAACCTCATGTGACCTCAAAAATATTGATTTGACTTTACTCAATTGAACCCAATGTGCTGTCCATTTGAATTCTTCCCGCCGTCTTCCGTCATCAATCTTACTCGATCCCAATATTTGGCTTCAGACTGCTATTTACAGAATATCTCTGAAGCTTTATCCTAAGTTCTTAATTTTTTGAGTTAAGATAATTTATGGGTTCTTTCCATCCGATACTCTCAAATTCTGAAATTAATTTGCTCTGAAAACCACTAACTGAGTTCAATAACTTTCAGCTCATGGCGAGAAACCCACAGAAAAGAGTATTATATACCATATTTATTCGAAATTGCTGTATCTTCGATTACAGACAATGCTTCATAACTTACAATAAAAAGTTAACCAGTCCCTCAGTCGGGGCTGGATGCTATTGAATTAGTTTTGATGCTAATGAGACAAAGTATCCACAACATGATATTTGATAAATAAGATGATTATAATTTAGGCTTAATTTATAACTTTTTTTTTAAAGAAAACAGTTTGAAGCGAATCTTGGAAACGACCTAAGCAAACTAAACCAAATTTTTTAATTCGGAAGTCATATAAATCCTAACCTATTGATCTGAGTTTGCAAAATTCAATCTCAAACTGACAGCAGAAGGAATCAGGAGTGGAAGAACATAAACGAAATTAATATTGAATACAAATTTTTCGAATTTAGTTAAAACTGCCCAACACGTAAGTTGTTTTTTGTAAGATACTGGTTGCTGGCACTTGAATATGTGAGGGGAAGTTGCTGAAAGTTCTTATGTTTTTTGGTTCTACAGTATTATATTACTGATATTACATTACTATTCTACAGTATTATATTACTCCTGTGTAGTTGTACGACCAGAAATAATATAGGCGAAATATATTTTCAAAAATACAGAGTAGGAAAATCTTGACATAAGCTTACCTATAGTAAAAATATGCAAACAAAAATAACACAATATGTATCCCATACTGCATCATGAATTTCTTTAGTCGTTAGCTGTAATGGATTTGTTATTTAAATATTTTTGTAATAAGCAGAAAATTAACAGGTAGCATTTAGAACTGGCACACAAACTTTCATGACGCCGCTTAGTCTAAAGATTGGTTATTTCATAGGCTACCTGTCTCTTTTTCTTGTCATGCATACGAGGCTGCATTTTCAGGTTGTCTTCTGAAGCCGCAAACTACAAGTGGCATACAGTGCGTTCGAATAAGAAGGCGAAAATTCGGCATTAGTGTTTTTAAAAATCCCACAAATTAGAGTCTTGTGACACTTTTTAAGTTAAGAAGCGTTAACAAAACTTTGGTAGAAACGATTTTCAGGAACTTGAGCAGTTCATAATCTATGTAAAATTTTGACATATACTCAATTTTTAATTTTCCGCAAAATCATTTTTCAAAAATTTCGCCTTCTTATTTGAACGCACTGTATATCAGGCCATATTTTCATGAACCTTATCTTCCCATTAGAATTGTAATTTAACAAAGCTATTTTTTAGTTCATATATTAATGTGCCACCAATGAAACTTACTAGTCTCTTCAAACAAATTTTCTAGCCAGCACAAGAAACTTAACATTATAAATCAACATTTTACCAATAATTTTTATCGTATTAGGTTTTCTGTAATAACCAAAATCACCCAAATGTATCTTCAACGGGATACCGGCTTTTATATACTTTCCAATGAGAGTCCTTCTTCCATCACTCAAATTGATTTGATTCTTTTTCAATGAAGTAAAAATTCGCTTCGACAATTCATTAATTTCTCCAAATCGCATGTAAGTCAATGTGAGATAGAGGAAACCAATGTACGATACAGTGATGAACAAAAGTAGTACTGGTACGTTAAATATGTGGTGGAATCGTATGAGAAGAAAGTTACATGGAATATTAAGCATTATGATTAAATCATTCATTGCAATTAAAAACAAATCACTGAAAATGGAATTGAAACTTTTCGACAAAATTTGTAGGCATCCATATACCCTAAGTGCTGTTTCAGGTGAACGCAACGAATTTTTAGTGAAAACACTTTCCCGTTGTATCCTGTAAACACAAAACAAACATAACAAAGTCCAAATAAAATTTTTGGAAACAACCACCTTGAAAGATGAAACCATTAAGAATGTACATAGATTTAACTTTCCCGAAACGGAAACCAAATATTCGATTTAGTTTCGGTTTTGGTTCCGTTTCCAGAAACGCCAGTTGCAGTTTAGCATCGCTTTTCGATCGTCACCAAAAACTTGGTTTTGGTCTCGTTTGATAAAAGAACATTGAGTTGGACCTTATTGTCTTGTTTAATCAAAAATCTTCTTGTTAAACAGGTGGTTGTTATGTTTTAAGAATATTTGGTTAAATCTAACCAATTTGGTTTAATTCATAAGAAACTATCATTATACATCAGTCATAGGGGTTTTTCAAAGGTTCCTTGACAAAAGAGACATCGGCTCTTGATAATGTTATGTCATAACTCAAATTTTTTTAGAAAAAATAATTTTTACTCAAGTTTTTTTTAATCAAGAAATAAATAGGAGGTTGATTATAGATTGCATGCGTTGCAATTTACGATCTAGACAACATCTTTTAGATGGGTGCCGCCGGCACCCAGGTGCATTTTTTAAATTTCGTTTTGTTTTCGAGTTATAAAGTAACCTTATCAACAGCCATTTGTTTATTAAAGTCGAAAAACCTTGGGTTTTTCGTTAAAATATTTTTGCTTATGGTTTACAACCTATGCAGAAAATTTAAGGGATATTAAACTTCAATTAACGGTAAAACATGCACTTTATGATGTGTTCCCCAGTCTCCATGGTAGCTTGCAAAGTTAAAGAATTTATCAAGCAAAAGTCAATGTAAGTTACCTTTTATGGATTATAGGAATTCATTCTTTAAAAATGTACTTGCAATAGAATTATTTATGTCTAAATTGAATGATAGACATATTACACAGATTAGGCTGATCCTTGGTATTGTTTTAAAAGCTTGCTCAATTCTATGTCTTACAAAATTTTGTTTCTTATACCAAATTCAAAAAAAAAATATTTTTTTCCATCAAATATTCAACATTATCTTGTGTTTCATAAGTCTATGTGATATCTATCTTTGATTGTATTACCTCCAAACATCAAAGCTTTACTTTTCATTATATACAAATGCTGTTTTTGCTAAAAAACTTCCTCCAATTTATATTCCTGTTAATCTACTTTTCTTTCTACTATTCGTTGAAGAATAAATTCTTCATTGTTTGCGTTTGTATTAATATTGCTTTTCAACATTTTAAATATTTGTCAAAAACATACACAATGAAAATAAAATTTAATGATGTTTATCAAAAGGAACAATCCATATTAATTACGGTGACATTGAAAGATATAGCGATAAACTATAGGTGTTGTGAAGAGTGATAAAAGTCAGGTATTTCAGTATAGCTTTGCTTGAAAAACAAGTCGTTCAATTTCAAATTATTAGTTTATTGTTGCTCATTATCTCATCTCACACATTGGTTTCTGGAATTTAATTTCACGTCCTTTGGCTGGTTTTCACTGAGTAAATAAAATAACTCTATAGGAATTATACTAAACTGGTCAGTTTTTAGATCGGAGCCATATCAACGTAGAGGGAAGCCATCGGCAATCAAATGTACCCAGCCATGGAAAAGTTTCTAACCTATTTTTACAGACTGCTACAGTTAGCAGCAGTCGGTAGCTAATTTGACTTTATATAGCGTTAAATTTCAATTATTTGACCATATTGAAATTAATGATTGTGAGAATGTATTAGAAACGCGAAATAAACATGCAGCGTCATATTTTACGGGTAGAAACATATTACACCCTATTGCGACCATTCTGCCCGGACACTTGGGGTAAAATTGTTACCACTTGGGTAAACGGTCAACTTGTCAAATCCGAACCCGTCCCACAAAAAGCTTACATTATAGGTTAACTCGCCCTATGCCAAATAGTTCCACATCCGTAAAATAACTTCTATCTTGCCGCAGTTTTTCAAACATCGCTGATCCTATCATTATTTCTTCATGGCATGATTTATTTCAAGTTTATTTATAAACGAAAAAGGTGAATACATAAACTAATGCTTGTTGATAAAAATTGTTTTAAAAAACCAGTCAAATAAATTCAGAATTTTGGTTCCCAAGTCTTACAGTTAAGCAAATGCATGAGCAATTCTCTTTAAAATATCCGATCTGTCGATTTCGTGATGCTATCCCACAAAAACAATTAAGGCTTTGACCTATTTGATATATTTTTTAAGCTTCTTCAAAGTAATCTGACCAGACATTTAGTTCGCTGTTGTTCATAATTCAGTATTGCAATAATCTGGATTGTCACACCTTATTTTTAAACTCATTTTATTATTCCAACATTTAACTGGATTAATTAAGATTGGGATTGACTTATTATTGTGTGAAGAAAGTGATATAAAGATACCTTTGGACTCCTTTTGTAGAAAATAATAGGTCAAGAAGAATAACCTAGATAAGTCAATCTAGCCTTAATGGTGGTACGTACCATGGTTAATAATGCATTGTAGATAGCCGATTAATAATACATGGTGCTGACGTCATACCAGGTTTTTAAATCCTAAACCATATATTAAAAGGCACTGTTAATGAGCCCGTGTCGTACACACACATGGGAAGTTCAATACTAACGAGATTTGACGACTAAACAACGTATAATGCACAATACTACTCTGTTGCAAACTCATTTGAAGATGTGGTTGCGATTGAGTAGGTCATTTTCAGTTGAGCTCAAACTGATTTGGCAACAGCGGAAGAATGTTATCACACGAGTCTGACCTGGTTACTTAGTGGTTGAACGTCACTGACCTATTTAAAGTGACCCTGACATTTAAAGTACCCAGTATACGTAATTAGATTTAAATCAAATTATTTTTAAATATTAAAGTTATTCAAAGGTGGTAAATTTCCGACTTATACTATTCCAAATGGTTTGCCAAAGTTACCTGAGTTCGTTTATGATGAAAATTGTCGCATGTACCCATAGAAATAAAGGTACTAATGTTAACGGTAAAGAGGACCAAATTCCCAAATTTAGAATAAGATTCACCGGAATTCCAATAAATATTACAGAAATAAGACTTGATGCATTAGGTAGCAAGGATGTTATAACTATTTCGCTTGTAGGATTTGCCACTATCAATATCATGATCAACATCGGAACACCAATTGAAATTGTGAGAATGAAAAGTATCAGCATTTCAAATTCTCTCTGCCAACTAGGTGCAATTGATGTTTTTGTACTGAATTCGTCTAAAGTAATCAATTCATTAGTTATTAATAGCAAATTTGATTCTGATACAAAAAATATACAAAATTGCAAATGACTCTTTTTATTTTGATTAAAAATTCTTGTTTTGAATTTCTTTAAATAGAAAAAATACTAATTCTGAAATATTCTAATTTATTTAAAATTTGATAAATGGATAAAAATTTATAGATTATTTTTTCAGTAATCAAATTTTTAGTTATTGGTGTCGCTAACTAGCCAAATTACAAATTATACGTTTTTGAATATTCCTTCTACGGCTTACCATCAAACTTTTTATAGAAATAAAAGGTTCTGTTCCCAAATATTTGCCATTCTGTTTTGTGAAGCAGGATACAAACTTGACAAATAGTCAGTAGCAACAACCCAGTGAAATGCATAACTTGCATGCAATATCGAAAAATTGATTTTCTTCGAGAGTGTAATGAAAACACTAGTCTAATTGATAGTACAACTTGATGAATTAGAAACATGTAAATTAAAAAACTCCACAATTTGATTTTGATTGGATTTTTATGATGCTGTAGCACATTTGTATTTTTGTTCCAATTGTAAGGAGACATTAGGAAAAATTTTGCATGATTAACGGCAAAGTTAAAATAATTAAATGTTTTAATGGTAACAAGCTTCATAGCAGTATATTTCTTGTCGACAAAATTGTCAAATTCGTATCAATAAAAATGAACAATGTAATTCCACTGTAATGGAACAATGTATTTGCTTCAAGGCTGCAGCAAATACTGTNATTTTGATTGGATTTTTATGATGCTGTAGCACATTTGTATTTTTGTTCCAATTGTAAGGAGACATTAGGAAAATTTTTGCATGATTAACGGCAAAGTTAAAATAATTAAATGTTTTAATGGTAACAAGCTTCATAGCAGTATATTTCTTGTCGACAAAATTGTCAAATTCGGATCAATAAAAATGAACAATGTAATTCCACTGTAATGGAACAATGTATTTGCTTCAAGGCTGCAGCAAATACTGTNATCAATAAAAATGAACAATGTAATTCCACTGTAATGGAACAATGTATTTGCTTCAAGGCTGCAGCAAATACTGTTTAATTTGAACCAAACTGAGTCGATTTTTGGAATTCAAATACATAACTTGTTAGTTGAGTCCTGTTGAAACAAGACACATAACACAGAAATAATAAGATGCTTTATTAAAATTGTTGAAATAATTCATGATTTCTTATTTCGACTTAGGCTTCATGATTTAAAAATTACGCAAATACCTGTGCAAACCGCGAATCTTACTAGTCAAGTTGATTTACAAAAAGTTATCATTTCAATTATCAGTTATCATTCAGTTATCATTTCAAAATTTCTATAGCGTAAAAATTAAGGTATTTCTGTTTTGAAAATAGAGTTTTTCGTGTTTACAATTAATATTTGAATTTCAGATAGTCAGACTAGTTTGACAAGAAAATCAATGATTTCGCTATACACAAAAAATTCGAAACTAATGATTTACCTGTTGAAAGTAATTAGCTTATGTAAATAATATATAATTAATAATAATTCACTTTAGTAAGAATCCTCCATATCCATATAGTTTTGTGTAATGATTGAAAGACAAATTATGCGATGAAAATTCTAAGGAAATAATAAATAAAGCTTGTGATTATTTTCAGTTTAATTGTCTTTAGTTATTGAGATATTGAAATAAAAAAAAATTTCTCAGAATTCATTGGTCTAAAATAAACATTTAAAATATGTAGGTCCAAATTATCTGACATGAAAAGAATATCAAACTACACAAGAATATTTTCTTGAAAAATATAACTTCTACTTGTTTGTGTTTGATAAATAACAACAAAGCTAGTTCAACCTTCTGGATGCGTACTGAATGTATATTGAAAGAATTGTAAAATATTAAGAAGTTTTTGCACCAACAAGAATTAGTGCTGGTCTTTGCATAATTTCGAGCTAAAATTTTATCCCTAGATCGGAAGAGGTATAACACAAGGATTCGAAGGCTATATTGAGTACGATACGTTAAGACGCGCTACTTTTTCTCAACTGAATTTTATTTATATGTTTCACTTCCAATTTTTTTCAGATTCGTCATCAGAGGCCTCCCATATAAATAATTTTTCTGTGGTAGTAATTATAAAATTAAGACGTTCATACTACATTTTTCATATAAAAAAGTTGAGACGCTTCATTTATGATATAAATATCGACAAAATAAAAGGAAAAACAAAATTCAAGGGGTGCGGAAGCCTTGAACTGAATTTCTCCTTTTTTCTCTTTTCCCAACTTCTGTCTTCTTGTCTACACCTCCTGATATTGCTTACAGATGGAAAATAGGATTCAAATACTAAATTTTTGTGATTTTTTTTAGTTTGAATCACCCTATTCCATCCCCAATTCTCGCATATTACCCACAAATTTAGGGATGGACAGATATCAATCACATTACACACACCTCGCTGATAACCCGCAGTTTTTCCATACACAAAAAAATTCAAAATTCAAGGAATTTCTGCCAAGTAAACTGTTATAAAATTTTTTTTTCCGTAAATTCCAACCACCACTAGCACTGTGCTAACTTTTCATAAACAAAACCAATGTACAGCAAAAGTTAAGATCACAAAACAGACTTGTTGAACTTGATTTGAAGCAACCATCAGATTCAATAAAGTCGAGCACTTTTACACTTATCATTAATTAATTATTCATTAATCTAAAAATGCACAAAATAATTTTATTCATACAGAGTGGTGGAACACCATATAAAATAGATGAATCGGTTATTGTAATTTACGACTATGGGATATGTGTTTACGAGTAAAGCGAAAAGANACCATATAAAATAGATGAATCGGTTATTGTAATTTACGACTATGGGATATGTGTTTACGAGTAAAGCGAAAAGGATGGAATTGATGAAACTTTTCTTAACGCGTGAGATCTGTAATAGACTCTCCCAAAAAAGCCCATCAGAGTCTTAGTACGGGGTTTTACGTTAATTAAAAAAATGCTCGACACTACTACTACTTCTCANACCATATAAAATAGATGAATCGGTTATTGTAATTTACGACTATGGGATATGTGTTTACGAGTAAAGCGAAAAGAATGGAATTGATGAAACTTTTCTTAACGCGTGAGATCTGTAATAGACTCTCCCGAAAAAGCCCATCAGAGTCTTAGTACGGGGTTTTACGTTAATTAAAAAAATGCTCGACACTACTACTACTTCTCATGTTCACATGCAGCATTTAAAATCACCGTTGATACACGCTTTAACNATGTTCACATGCAGCATTTAAAATCACCGTTGATACACGCTTTAACCGTGCTCACACGGGCATGTTACCCTTATTTTCACCACACGGCGAACCTACCCTTGTGTATAACCCAAAGTAGAAAAATAGGAGAACAAAACACCGACCCGTGGGTAAAAGGCAAGGTAATTGGATGTTAGGTACATTGGCCATCGTTAAGATTGACTATCTCAACGCCAAAAATGTTCATTTTTGGTTAGTTAGTTTAGTTAGTTAGTTAGTTAGTTTGACGTCAGTTAGTGGTTATAAATTAATTGATTTTCAGTCAGTTTTATTATGTGTAGCAAACACATTACAGATCTGTCTTGTCCGTCAGTCCGTCGGTGCTCTAACTCAAAGAGNAGTTTTATTATGTGTAGCAAACACATTACAGATCTGTCTTGTCCGTCAGTCCGTCGGTGCTCTAACTCAAAGAGAAATTGACGGATCGAGATGCGGGTTTCACTAATCGATAGCCCATCCATTAGGAACGGAAAATTTAGAAGATGAGCCTTATCTGACCAAGTTTTTTTAATTTTTTTCTCNAGTTTTATTATGTGTAGCAAACACATTACAGATCTGTCTTGTCCGTCAGTCCGTCGGTGCTCTAACTCAAAGACAAATTGACGGATCGAGATGCGGGTTTCACTAATAGATAGCCCATCCATTAGGAACGGAAAATTTAGAAGATGAGCCTTATCTGACCAAGTTTTTTTAATTTTTTTCTCGTAATGATATTTTTCTTATAGGAATTTATATGTTAATAGTAACTCGAATATTTCAATAACCAGTGAATGGATCGACATGGGGTGTTCACAACGGAATAGCCCATACCGCAAACGTCACCTCGTGTATTCGGACAAGATAACAATACTAATACTAACAACCTAACAACATAACAATACTAATACTAACAACCTAACAACATAATACTAATACTAACAACCCTAACAAACTAACAACACTAATATTAATAACCTAACCTAACAGTTTAGCATTCCCATGCATCCGACATTACCCTACCTCGGGCAACACCTTATCCCCAACATTACCCTGTACATGGCGTTCCTCTACCCCAGGCATTACCCGACCCCGTCCTAACAATATGCTAAGCATATTGCTATAAGCATATCATCAGAAAACGTTGCGTCGTTTCCAAGGTTCGCAAGTCGATAATTATCGATAATTATCACTGATAATTATCGTGATAATGATAACAATAATTAGGCTTGATAATTATCATGATAATAATGACTCATGGAGATGGAACGTATGTTTTTCTCTCTGAATATCTGTATCGCATTTATCGGCGTGTCATCAGACGACAGAATGACGCTTTAAAATTTTAATTTCAATACTGTACAATAGTAAACGATTTCCATGTGCCGCGTAAGTTCTGTTTTTCAGCTATAACAAAGTTAAGTTGAGTCCTTCCGTTTTTAACACATTTTGATTTGTCAAATTTTGTAAACTAAATGGGTGCGAAGAGAAACCCTGTTTGGCAATTCTTTCTCAATATTACCAAACCTAATAACTCCGGTTTATGGGCAAAATGTAAATCATTGCGAACAAAAGTAATCTGTAAGGGTAGGAGCAGTGGTGACTGACAATACCGGAAATGTCGCAAAAATGAGTCGAGCACTTCAAGGTACTCCCAATCTTAAAATTATTCAATACGGTTGCTCTGCGCATATTATCAATCTTTCGAAAGATGTACAAATTCCAAATGTCGGGAATCATATCATCAAAGGCATTAAATATTTTCGGAATACCCATTTACCCGCAGCCTGCTATAAGGAGCAACGAGGGAAAAAAAAATGCTCATCCCAAGCGATGATTCAGATCTAATAATTGATAAATTAGAGTTAAGCTAGTTGAACGCTTAGTTCGTTGCTACCATTATTCATACCTTGGTCTAGCCGATCTGAATGTACTCCTATTTGTGAGCAGAAATAAACTTAAGCCTCAATAAAGTATTAAAATGTTGATTTCATTTGACAAAAATAAGTACTAAATTGGTGCATGCGAATTCAATGTTTTTAGCAAAATTATCATGATAATTATCAAAATTATCATTGATAATCATAATAATCCCAAAGTATTGATAATTTCCGAACCCTGATCGTTTCACAAATTGGAAAAATAGAAAAGAACTTGAAAGAAAAGACGAAAAGCAGTCGGAGGGATACAAAACAATTCCCACTGGGTGAGCGAAGAGAGTTTTAAAGTTATTATGTCACGTCAAAGGTTGTAATTGCTCCTCATCGTAATGCTATGGAAATCCTATGGAATTGCAAAAGCAATTGATTTTTTATTCAAAATCGCAGAAATCGCAGAAAAGCTATCTAACCTAGACTTAAGTGTTTGTCTCCAGATATGTCGGGGATTAAGTGCATCAAAAAAGGAATACTTTCAAAATATTGGGTAATTGTTNGAGATGTCACGTCAAAGGTTGTAATTGCTCCTCATCGTAATGCTATGGAAATCCTATGGAATTGCAAAAGCAATTGATTTTTTATTCAAAATCGCAGAAATCGCAGAAAAGCTATCTAACCTAGACTTAAGTGTTTGTCTCCAGATATGTCGGGGATTAAGTGCATCAAAAAAGGAATACTTTCAAAATATTGGGTAATTGTTTATAAAGTTTTGAGCCTTTTGACGCCTATAAGTTTCTCTAGATATCTTATTTTTGATTCGCAAAATCCTCAAAAATAGAATTTTTAATTCATGAATAATGAAACATAATCTAAAAATCAGTTTCCATAACTCACGAGAGAGATTAAATGACGCGCATTCAAGCATCCACTTAAGAGTTCTTGGAAATTATGTTGCCTTTGATTTAATATTTCAAGTTTTTAAAGTTGTAATATGTATTGATTTCAGTGTTTAGACAAAAAATGCATACCATCCAATAATTTTCTGACTCCCGAAGTGGGAAGGAGCCAAGCGCCACACAATGGCTTTGGCTCTCAAAGAACTGGAAGCCAACTCTTAGCCATAACTATGGAGAACACTACTGTAGATACATGGAATTCTGAATTTCTTCTGCTGCATAAAACTGTTAATAATTTTTATCATATGCTTCGAAACGTGCGATATCTGGAATATCTCTGATATTCTTGACCGTATAAATTTAAAGCAACACTATTTTTATGTCGTAATATAGGAAGATACCGGCCAACAAATGGGTTTTTCTAATATTTTCTGCGTAAGTAGATCTTTCATCTACACTCAAGAACTGGTAAGTAGAAGACACACCGGCCCAAATATAAATTCACAAAATAAAATTATTGATTTATTTCTTACGATTTCTGAGGAAATTGTGAAGAAAATTATTATCACGGATACCTAAAAGTATCCGGTATCCGGCAAATAGTCTTTCCGGAAGATTGTTAAGCGTTGGATGTGGTTGGCGGATATGCCAAAAATCTCTAATCTATACAGGGTGTTTAATCTTTTTTTGTACCATTTTTCTCCAATTTCATCGTAGCTTCTTCCAGTCCATGCTGCTGCTAGCAATAAAGTGCAAAAAAATGACGTCATGCTTTCTAGGGTGTAAAAAAAATATTAAACACCCTGTACATATAAAGAAAGGCCAGNCACCATTTTTCTCCAATTTCATCGTAGCTTCTTCCAGTCCATGCTGCTGCTGCAAAAAAATGACGTCATGCTTTCTAGGGTGTAAAAAAAATATTAAACACCCTGTACATATAAAGAAAGGCCAGATTGCTTTGGCAAATAAAAATTTCAACTTATTGTTCTAAACTTTCAACTCCATATAATCAAATGGAGTCTCTGACCTTGAAGGCTAAAAACGGGCTAAAAACCATCCTTATCCGCTTCGATTTGCCAATAATTTATGGGCACGGTATATATACATATATGTACATACATACNTGGAGTCTCTGACCTTGAAGGCTAAAAACGGGCGAAAAACCATCCTTATCCGCTTCGATTTGCCAATAATTTATGGGCACGGTATATATACATATATGTACATACATACACAAATTTAAATATACATACATATATCAACGTATATACATACCTATACATTCATACACATATATTTACATACATATACAAATATATGAATATATATATATATACATACGTATAATGTATACGTATACAGTCAATCTGTTTGAATCTTCCCCAGTCAAGAATAACTATCACTATGGGATTTCACCAATCTTTGATTTTTGTGAATGAAAAAAAAAGTTCAAAATCGCATGAATCAAAAGGTTATTGAATTTCTTGTTGGATTGTGTTTAGACTACTGTCAAACCATTTGGATATCAGTTTAATATTTGAATGAATTTGATTTCCTACAGATATGAGTATTTTTTCAAAAATTCTAGAAAGTGTAATTTGGTCCAGTTTTTGAATTAAAAATTCCTCAAAATGGATTATATGAAAATGCCATTCAAATCTCATCATAGTAGTTGTTGGTTTTTGATTGTTTTGTTAATTAATTATTCAGTTTGAGAGGTGTCAATCAGACTCACTGTATATATAATACTTATATATATGCAGAGTGTTATTTAAGTAAGTCTGGTTGCTAGAGCATAAGAGTGATATAGCGTGGGTTCGTGGTGCTGTTCTCATGTACATTACTTNGTTAATTAATTATTCAGTTTGAGAGGTGTCAATCAGACTCACTGTATATATAATACTTATATATATGCAGAGTGTTATTTAAGTAAGTCTGGTTGCTAGAGCATAAGAGTGATATAGCGTGGGTTCNATACTTATATATATGCAGAGTGTTATTTAAGTAAGTCTGGTTGCTAGAGCATAAGAGTGATATAGCGTGGGTTCGTGGTGCTGTTCTCATGTACATTACTTCAGAACTAAAATTTTTTCACAGAATTTGCGCGGCAAACAAATCTAACGGTTACTGTTTTTCTCATAATAAGTTAAAAGAAAAATAATTGGAGGACAGAATCAAGTAAGAATTAGAAATAAATATTACAAGTTATTTCAAATAAATAATTTTCAAAAAACTAAAAACGTATATTTTGAATTTGCTAAGTAAAGGATAAGTGTGTATATTTAAATTTGAGATTCTAGTGTCCGCCGGCGCATACTTCTAAACTTCTCATCCACGTTGGCATTTTTTCAAGTTTGAATGGAGAAATTAAATTGTGCTATATAAATAAACATAGGTACATATGTATGCAGAGAGTTTCATTAAAAGTGACACTGGGATGCCCTAGTTCACATACCCTTCCACCAGTGATGGGTAAATGCCAGCCCATAACAATTAAAAAAACTAGCAAGAAAAGTATTACAGCAGGGGTACTCAATCTGGATTTGTAAACTTACAACTCTGTAAGTTTACAAAACTCGTACATGCGCAGTTGCAAATTAGAAACTTCTATTTTGTAAACTAAAAACATGCCTTTTTGGTTCGTAAAGTTTACAAAGCCTTTGTAAAGTTACGGACCAATGGGGAGGCTGGAATTTGTTTCTCTTCAAATTTCTCTCTTGTAACTTTACAAATTTTGTAAACTTACAAAATTGTAAGTTTACAAACCTCTGATTGAGTACCCCTAATGAAAACCTAATTCACTAGCTTGTAGTAATAGTTGTTTTAAACTCAGAAAAACAAATACAACACAAGGTCTTCACATAACTTTTGTTACTAATAATTATCTATCANCTCTTGTAACTTTACAAATTTTGTAAACTTACAAAATTGTAAGTTTACAAACCTCTGATTGAGTACCCCTAATCAAAACCTAATTCACTAGCTTGCAGTAATGGTTGTTTTAAACTCAGAAAAACAAATACAACACAAGGTCTTCACATAACTTTTGTTACTAATAATTATCTATCATCCTTGTAATAATATTGAATTTCTAACTTTTCATGTATTAGCAATAACATATTGCAACGCTATTCCTGTTTTAATTAAAATGAAAACTAGTTTTAACTCTAGTTTCAAAAGTGCACTTAAAGAATTTTTGTTGAATGAGCAAAGAATCTGACACTAAGTATAAATAATCGTAATCTTAGCATGTATTATTATTACTTTTTACTTCAAAATTGTTTCTATTAAAATTCCACTTTGAATTTAATTATAATTTTTTGATTATTTTAAGTTTAGTTAAGATATAATTAATTATTTTAATTTGAGTATAAACGTAAGACCCATTATAGGGGGTTTATACTAACAATAAAAAAATAATAATAACAAATTTCAACTTTGTAATTGCAGTAATTAATTAATTTTAAATTACTTTTCAAAAGATTGAAGATTAGTTTGTATTGAATTGAACAAAGTATTTAACAGGTTCACCCAACTCTCATACTCATTTTGGTTAGTGGGATGAAGTAGTGAGGGTGGAATACAGTAGGTAACCCTGTTTCATTGCTAATGGCACCCTCTGTGTATAAATATAGATGCATATATACACATATATATTTATACAAATACCGATTGAGTATAAATTTTCAAACGTCTTTTCTGCGCAACGCGAGAAAGTTTGAAAAACCATAATCTTGGATTTTGAGTTGGACTATAAACTAATTTGAACAACCATAATCTGATGCAAAGATGGGCACAGATATTAGGTAGTTGAATTTGAAATTGTGAAATTGTACTGTTTTGAATTGCCATATCATCCAGTTTTTTCACTATGAGTGTGAATATGATATTAGTTAACAAGGCTGAGACCCTTAAGGGTCATCCACAGGTACAAAGTTCATTGAAACTTCATTGCAACTCAGAATTAGAATTTAATTTGAATTATCATGGAGGCCTCAAGTTATGATGAACTCTACCCAAGCATCTGTGCGAGTCAAAAAACTCAGTAAAATTTTTGAGATTCCTCTCTACCTAATAAAAATAATTCGATGGTGACTAGTTGTTCAATATGGACTATTGCATGCGCAGTGGGCATGCATATATGCGCATTGAGCATTTATATAAGTCCATTGGGCTTTTGCATGCTCAGTCCGCAATTATATATTCGCAGTGAGAATTTACAAATGCGCAGTGGGTATTNAGTTAACAAGGCTGAGACCCTTAAGGGTCATCCAAAGGTACAAAGTTCATTGAAACTTCATTGCAACTCAGAATTAGAATTTAATTTGAATTATCATGGAGGCCTCAAGTTATGATGAACTCTACCCAAGCATCTGTGCGAGTCAAAAAACTCAGTAAAATTTTTGAGATTCCTCTCTACCNGTTATGATGAACTCTACCCAAGCATCTGTGCGAGTCAAAAAACTCAGTAAAATTTTTGAGATTCCTCTCTACCTAATAAAAATAATTCGATGGTGACTAGTTGTTCAATATGGACTATTGCATGCGCAGTGGGCATGCATATATGCGCATTGAGCATTTATATAAGTCCATTGGGCTTTTGCATGCTCAGTCCGCAATTATATATTCGCAGTGAGAATTTACAAATGCGCAGTGGGTATTTATATATGTGCAAAGTACTTTTGAATGCGCAGTGGGTATTTATATATTCGTAATGAACATTTGCATGCGCAGTGGGCATTTATATATCATATATGCGAATTTGTATATGTACAGTGGACAATTATATATGAGCAATGAACTTTTGCATGCGCAATGGACTTTTGCATGCGCAGTGTACATTTGCATACGCGCAGTGACCATTTACATATTCGCAATGGACTTCTGCAAGCTCAGTGGGTATTAAAATATGCGGAGTGAGAATTTATGTATGTGAAATGGTATTTTGAATGCGCAGTGGGCATTTATATAGGCGCAGTGGAATTTACTTATGCGCAATGGGCTTTAGCATAAATGGTGGGCATTTTTAGACATATATATTATATATACTCTCGAACCAAATAGCATTGAGCCCTCGGCGTGAGTCGCATATGACAATTTTCCAAACAAACATCTCAAAATTGGAGTTGTGTGCGGCAGTCAATCAATTGTATTGTATTGTGATTTACTCTGAACGAAATGTCGTCCAGAGTTTCAAAAATTTCTACACAGATATTGCTATAAATAGAATTTTCTAATTTTAGAACAGGATTTTGAGTAGATTTGGTTAATTCAACGTTTCTTTCAATTAATCTATCTCGCGAATCCAATATTTCTTTTCATATTTTTGAGTTTTGGACTTGTGTATCATTTAAAACAATTTGCCTACATTTCTTTCATTTTTGATTTTCATTACATCAAAAATTTTTTACCTTGTGTCTCGGAAGTCTTTAATGTGGCGCAAGTAACACCTTTGATACGTTGACATGCTATAGCAGTTGCCTGAATCACATTTTTAATTCCAATTTTTTCTAGAAATTTCTTGCTATCAGATGTCTCCCGCCCAACTCCTTGTACACTCTCCTTCAATTTAATTAGAAATGGTTTTACCTTTAACACTATGTCTTTTTGAATTTTTGGTGGCAAGGTAAATGTAAATAAAAAATAAGACTTATCTGAATTAAGAATTAAACTTTAACTTCACCATCTAAAAGTTTAAACGAGAAGACGGGCACATCTCGAAAGAAAAAGCAAAAAATTTCGCGGCGAGAACTTTGAGGGCTCAATGCTATTTGGTTCGAGAGTATATATATGTATTGAGTGGCATATATGGACTTTTGTTTGCGCAATATATTATTTTACAAATACTTTCTTCCTAGTGATACTCTTTTCTAAATAGCGAAAACGGTTGTAGGGAGAGACGTTTTATCACTACAGGCAGCTAACCCAGGGTCTTAAAAGGTGTGAGGATATAAAATCCTACAGGCTGGAGGCTTAACACGCCATACGGGTTACTTCAGCCCTACATTGTCTTCTCACATCCCTCCCATCGGTTGCCACATGGGTTCCTTCCCATGGGTTCCCTCAGCCCTCCGTGTCTTCCCGGAACTTTTGCGTGGGTTCCCGCAGCCCTAATGTAAATTCTCGCAGCGATCTCGTGAATTCCCACTGGCCTCGCTTGATTTTGGCAGCCTTCCTGTTGGTTCCTGCAGCTTTCCTGTGGATTCCCGCAGTCCTCTAGTGGGTTCCTGCAGCCCTCCTGTGGATTCTCGCAGCCCTCATTACTCTAATGAGAAATTGTCGTTGCTGAAGGAAGTTTTAGTCTACCCTAATCACTGTCGCCTACGCCCTACCCGCGAATGTGCTGCACAGCTAATAAGCAAACTGCGGAATTGAAAGTTTTTAAAATGGAAATTTTGAGTACGTAAAAGTTTTTATTGAATTACGAAAAAGAGTCCTACAAAATTTTATAGAAAATTCAGTTTCAATTATNCTACAAAATTTTATAGAAAATTCAGTTTCAATTATTCAAATCAAGTTCGAAGTGAACTATAAGCTCCATTTCCAAATTTTGAACCGTCAAATGCCTGCGACGATCGGATAGTTGATACTTTTGTATGCTGAAACTTCGTTCTGTTACGACGGTTGTCAGTGGCGCGAATTTGAAAACAGATATGTGGTTTCGTTCAAATTCTGGCAGAATACCACTGATTTCGACAGTTTCACCTTTTAATATTTTCGAGATGGATTTGATAATTTACCCGTCAACTGGTTATTAGTAATAACCCGTTGACGGTTGACGGGTACCAAAACTACCCAACACTGGACCTGGGTAGATAAATGTGACCTCCCCTGAAGCATAGAATGGACATAAATCAGTAACACAAAATAATCCCAATGAGAGGAATCTGTAGCTTCTGTCATCGATTATGAAAATAACTCGCCGTTCTAAAATAATTTCTCTTGATCCCAAATTGTTCAAATTGTTTTTAGCTTAATTCCTTTCGTAATTTCAATTCCAGTAGGGATTTGTGCTGCCTTCGACGTACCTAAACATCAAATATTTTATTTAATTCGATAAAACTAAAATTTTGTGCAATGATTTGGACAATTATTGCGTATAAAATGATTTCAATGGTTTCGACGCAAAATACACAGCTTGAATTGTTTTCATGATTGCTGTTTCCCATGTCTGTATCATGTTTTTTATTGTAGAATTAACAGATATTAATTTTGCATTTTGGAATTTGCAACCATTCCTCATCCATAAATAGTCAAAGAGAAGAGTTTGGCTACCTCTAATTATCTATGTCTGCTCATTGTTTCGTCTGAATAGCACAAGTTTCCCGAAATATTCGAAAGGAGACCAGCCCATTCTAACTAAGAAACTAGGTACCTAAGATCCCAGTAACAATGTATGGGCAGGGTTGTGTGATTAGCCAGTAGTGCCTTACTCCAACCCTCGTTTTTAAATCTCAAAGAAAATAAACGCACATGTTGCACGAATCACGAAGACAGTTGGGCTGCGTGACCAAGGTTTATGCTCTCCCCGAAAGAACTAACTATTTAGGGTGCCCTAGACATGATACTCAAGAAATTGATGAGTATCACCAGTTTCCCAAAATGCTCAATTTAATAGAAAGTAGAATTTCTAAGCCAAATATAGACTTATAGCAGATGACGAGGTAGAATAATGTATAGAGACATTGAACAACTCTTAGATAATGTCTAAAATCAGTAGCGCAACGTCTCATACAGCACCATTTTGCACCGAATCAACTAAAGAGGGGTTTTTTAATTTTAGCACGTATAGATTTTTGTAACAACCTTAAGCTCTTTTGATATAGAATTTGTCTTTGTTGACAACTATTTCTAAAATCCCAAACTATGTAGCTAATCATATATATTGTACCCGGATAGACATACAAACAAACGTACAAGAAGATGTTCGCGGGTAATAATTAAACATGTGTTATTTGTTTATTACCCCCAGACTACTTTAGTAGTAGAATGATATTCTAATTGTCGTGTCCATCCGTTTATCTCCAATGTCTAAAGTTAGCAGCATCGGTGCTAGTTACATAGATTG
This sequence comes from Holacanthella duospinosa, assembly GCA_002738285.1. Lineage (NCBI taxonomy): Eukaryota > Metazoa > Arthropoda > Collembola > Poduromorpha > Neanuridae > Holacanthella > Holacanthella duospinosa. The sequence continues at coordinate 49,650 of NIPM01000520.1, forward strand.
GGATTTGAGAATCAATTAAAATGGTACCTAACATAGCAAAATGCTACAGCAAAGGACGAAAATACGACAACATTGTCTGAAAACTTCATGGGTGTTCAATTACAAACTATTTTTTGTTGAAAAATGGTTTTAAATGAGATGTTCCACTACTGTTCTAGACACTATCTGTTTGTTGCTAATATGTTTCTGTATGTGTCTCTCTCTTGACATTTGCAACATGTCTTTAGTTGGGTCTGAAATTCTTCATCCGATCACATCAATCATTGCATTGTTTCATAACGTAAAGTAATTATGAACCTATAAAATTGACTTCAAATGATTTGTGCTACACACAGCTCAATGCACTTCAATGTTGCTAAGTTGAGGTAGTATTTTGGGCCTCATTGAAGAATTTGTGCTGTTCAGATGAAACCTGGAGCATACATCTTGCATACATAGGGCCCCTCCGCGGAGGGCGGAGAAGAAGGGTGGAGGGGTCAATTTTTGGTGGAGGTCGGCGGGCTCTTATGTTGTTGTGAAGTTGGGGTGTAGGGCTGGAGGGGTGGAAAGCTTTTATGTTTAGTGGAGAGCGAAGGGCTGGACTACTCTTCAATGAACAGTGTTTTCGTCCGGAGTAAGGTGGATGGAGAGATAACCCTTCAGCTCCAGTGCTAGAGACATCTGTCATAGCTCCCGGAAGAATTTTTGTCTAAATAAATTTTCTGAATGAAATATTGTCGTCATCTACATAGATGGGCACGGAATGAGCCCTCCACACCTCCCTTGAGCAAAGGTCCCCCCAGCCCTCCAGCCCCCCCAAGCTAAATTGACCTCTCCACCCCTCTAGCCCTCCATGCCTCGAGGCTAAATTGACCCCTTCACCCCTCCAAGCTAAATTGATCTTGTAACTAGCCTTATACAGCCTACGTATGCAGGGTGTGGGATAGTGAAGCATAGCTCCTATACCCACGGGAAAGTGAGCATAGACTCCTATACCCGATTAAAGTCTTCCCCGTCTCTGCCAAGAGATGAGGAGAAGGACAGATAATAGATCCCCCACCACCAAAAAAGACTTTGCTGGTGATAACTGGTGGATTATCATATTGTCAAGGTTTGAAACATCATTTTCCCAATCGGCTCTGTAGCACAAATGGTAGTGCGTTGGGTCCGGAATACTCAAAACGTGGGATCATACCCCACCAGAGACCATCTTTTTGGGTTAATCGCTGTTTCAAGCCTTGGCGGGGTAGTCATATCCCGTCAAGGGGAATAAGCGTCTAAGCCAACAAAGAGCTAGTTCAATTGAAGGTACCAAAACACTACACTTGCCAGATCACCCTTGCGGAAGTTTCGGAGATGGTGTAGGCGTTAACTGTACTTGAAATGGAAATTCAACATGAGAACATAACCGAATTCAAAGGCTTAAGCAAATTTCCATCACTCAGTCAATAACTCTGCATCGAAGTAGCTGAATTTATGGTTTAATGTATGGATATAATGAACAATCATTGAATTGTAGCGTCCGTTCACAACTCCGTCTATACTTAACTAGTTTTGCCGGTCCATACGGGTTCACTATAACCGGACTTCACTTCATTTTGTTCTTGAGCAAGCGATACTGTCCAGTAGTTTCTTATACACGGAAAACAATTTTTGTTTCTATTTACTCACATAAATGGTCAAAGAATTAAACATTATTGCCTATGTATTTCTAATTTAACGAAGTGTTAAATTTTATGCTATTTAATTTAAACCTAGAGCATCTATTTTAAACGATTTCATTACTCGTTGCAAATGAAAGAATCATTTATATCTAAATAGCGTCTAATTATCTAAGTATCGGTCTATCTATCGATTTATATCGATCCATGTATCGATCTATGTATTGATCTATATATCTATCTATGCTACCTAAACTTCATGGTATGATGCTTACGAAGTTACTATAGTGTTTTTACAGTTGCTACGGATTTTTTTCTTAAATATACAGTGAGACCGATTAAGTCGGAGACATTACCCCCATGCTTAGCCGACGGGCCTCCCAACAGCGTTGGGCATTACTTTTACTCATAAAGCAAAAATTTGCAAATTGGGGAAATTTTCTGTCTCAAGACTAAAATTAAGTCTAATTTATTATTTTTAACTAAGACTAAGTTTAATTTAAAGTGAAAGTAACAAATCCTTACCTTAATGAATCATTTACTAAAACTGTCCTTCATCCATTCCAAGACAATAATTCAGCCGATCATAAAATCCTTGTCCTGCATTTTGTTAAGGATTTTAGTTAAGAATTTGTTACAAATTTCACTACAATTATACTTAGTTAAAAATAGTAAATTAGACTTAACCTTAGTCTTATGAAACAAATTTTCCGCAATTTGCAAATTTTAAAGTTATGGACAAAAAAATATCTAGTTATTTTGTTGCTTACGGGAGACTAGGAGTTTGACCTTGACCTTAAGGGGGTCATGACTGACAAAAACATATAAAAGAAAGTTACTCAGTTTATCTGAACATCTTTTGTAAATAATTAAAATTATTATTATTGAAATCGCCTTTTTAGTGAATGCCCATGGCTAATGGATAGGTAAATGTGTTAACAGAAGGGATAATGTCTCCGACTTAATCGTTCTCACTGTAAGAAATCGAGCAATAATTTGACTCCAAAATTTGGTTAATACACTTTATTTATAATTTTAAATTACAATTTTATAATTTTATTTGCTTCATTTAATTTCATCAAACTTACATTATCTCTAATGCTGAAATTGAAAATATTATTTTAAATAAGTCAGCGTTATTCGAAAATGTTTATTGAAGCTGACAGTGTCAAAGTTATAGATGATTCACACATCTCAAATGTTAATGTGGCTTTTGTAGCGTTGATCGTAATTTGTAATTCATTCTAAAAGTTTTCGTTTCTTTTTGTTTCGTTTTCAAATCTAATTTTTTTTATCGTTTAGTTTCCGATTTAAAGGTATCAATTATTGTTTCGTTCCTGCTTCAGCCATGGAAACGAAACGTTGTATTAGGATGACGTAACTCAATCAAAGAAATAATGACATCGACATTAGCATGCACAGCATGTTGAGGTCGATGGCAGTAGCTTTGAATGGGTTTTGGATCATTCAAGAAAGTATAGAGAAGCCCATCAGGCCAGAAGGATCTCACCTCGAGATCAAGTTTCATAACAACATGAGAATCACATCTTATCTGGATAATAAAAACTCTTTTTCAACTATGAAACACTAACTGTTGGCATCCTTACTTGTATCAAAATAACCTATTTATTATTATTCTAAGCTATGCTTCATTTTGATACCTGTAAAATTTGCATCCTTGATGCTACTTAACAGGAATTGACCTATAAAATGAACTTTTTTAAAGTTGAAAAACTATACATGAAATTCTTCATCTTTAAAAATATTTCAATTTCTAGAATGAGGTGGATTAAACACGTTGAATTTCCTTTCTTAAAGAACATATCAAATTATTCTGCAAAAATCATTTCCTACAGTAGCATAATGCAAGGTATCCAAAAATTGATGCCCCGCCAAAACAAATTAAAAAAATTTCACTCAATATCAAATTTTGATATTCAAATTTTTTTATTTGATTGACTGAATTAGAGCTGAGTATTCTTAATGTTGTCATTACAGGCAACACTGTACACGCAAACGTATTAATATTATGTACAAATTTATAATGAAATAAAATTTTTTGGCAAATTTGCAAAACTATGAAAATCAATCCACGATAAAAAAATAATTTCAGAATAAACTATGAATGAAAATGTGGTTTGATAAAAAATTTTGAGAAATAGGTAATGCAAACCATATATACTTTTTGTATTGTAAACTTACCATTGTCAAAAATATTCTGGAAAAAATTCAGACACATTGAAACAGTGGCTTCATGTATATGGTATGGGTTTGCATTTGATTGAAGTGGGATAAGCCAGTTAACAACAGATTTTACCCAGCCACTACATGCCATCATAAGCAAAGGAAAATCGCTTATGTCCGTATGTCTTGTATTTTTTATTGTCCAGACTTCAACAGTTTCTGAATTTTGCAAAAATTGATTCATTTTGATTAAAGATGACTCTGATTGGAAAGTCTCCATGTTAATAAACAGTAAGCGTTGTTTTACATCTTCTGGTTTAATTTCCTTCACTGGAAACATCCAACTGTCTAGACAAATTCCTATTTGAAATTCTTGAATTTCTTTGAGTCCGCAAATGACGGTGGCCCCACCATAAGAGTGGCCTGCTAGGATCAGTTTATCAGTATCCATAACATTTTTGAAATCTATTTGGCGTTCGTTTCTATTTTCTGAACACTCAGCGCTCCTGGTAAAGTAATTATGTAATATGTTTTCAATTTGTTCTCCATTGTTAAGTTTGCGTAGTAGATCAAGAGTTTTTTGTACTTCATTTACGCGGATTTGCAACTGTGCTTGTCGCATGTCATATGTGTTACCGACAAACTGAGATGATTTTTTGTATTGTAGCCATTTAAATCCTTTTTTTCCTTTGGAAGGTACAAAAGTGGCACATGCGGATTTGTCACGATGTTCAATAACTATAACAAAAAGCGTTCAAAAGTTACAAAGTTACAATATACAGATTTCGTAAACTCCATGTTGTGTATCCGTATATAGTGTGCCAATGTATCGTTATAGGGATACGCGATACGTTTGGAGGATGTGTGTGAGTGCACAAACTCTGAAATAACCGTTAACAAAAATAATTAGTTAGCCATTATTCTCGTAGCAGCTATCGGGTCATAGTATATCCCATTTTCAGTTTTGTAGGATTTGATAAGCACATCATTAGGTCCGAAATATCCTCATTGAAATTGATTTTCAGAAGTCAATAACATTATAATAGTTGTAAATTATCTTCAAGTAAGATGACAATTGAATTTTAAGATCAAATGTGCATTTGAGCTTAAACCGCGATCGCAACTGTGGAGTGTCAAATTGCGTTTTAGCTTTTTCACAAACATTTCACTAATTATGGATTACGGTATTAAAATTTTCCTCACTTATAAGTCAACTTTTATGCGAGACGCCTAGCAGAATTAGTCATTTACAAGTGAAACCAAAAATAAGTAACTTTTCAGCTATAGCTGAAGTTGATTAAATCCTTTATTGTCTAATAAAGGGAGTGTTAGGCACATACAATTTTGAATTCATTGACATAAAGAAAAACTTTAGCTTGATTTTGATTTTGTATTGAACAAATATGTGATGTAATTTTACTCCAAATAAAATATGACCACTTATTATTTACCTACCAACGATAGTGAAAATCCCCATGGACTTGGAGTATATTTTTTAAATATTTAAACTATTTTAACGTTACCCCTGACTGGGAAAAAAGTTGATACATAAGTAGCTCTATTATTCAAACTGGTCGTCATGATAATCATGATTAATTTGAGTATCTCTATCTGGTAAATAATACATCGTAAACTTCAACTTTGAAGCGTACAGTCTCTAAAAGTTCAAAGTCGCTTCACGTTTAACATAAGAGTAAAAGTAATCAGTGTCGTTACTGAAACTTACGTTAGTTTACAAACGTCTATTATATTGCCCAATATTCGCTAACTTTCGGATAGTTCTCTGGTTTATTCCTAAATAAATACAAACAAACACAAAAATTGTATCTTTACTCACTTGCAACTACAAATCCATGAGACGCCAACTGATTGCAGATATTAGAGCAAGTAGTCCTATTACTTACTATACCATGGCTGAACACAATCACAGGGAATTTGCTAGCTGATGGTTTTAAATTTGGTAAAATTGGAATGAAGTAGTCACCGGCAATATATTGCAAAAATCGTGCCACTGGAATCAGTGTTGGTGGTATAACATGACAATATCCAATTTTGTAGTGAAGATGAGGAAACCAATTAGGCCATTCGGAATATCTCTCATATAAGTTAATAGATTGTTCTTCTGCGGGGTATACCAGTCTTACAAAGACTCCATCACTTTCATTTGTTCCTGTCATGATGTCATGGAAACCTAGAATGCGATACTTCGCTTCTGGAAATGGCAAATGATGTTTCCCAAAAAATGATGGTAATCGAGATGGTTTAGTATCCATGTTTCTTAAAAATTTACGGTAATTTTAAATCAAAATACGTAAGTTAGAAAAATTTAAAGCAGGACTGAGTGTAAGTTTAATTGATGTTACTCTCGGGTAAACTTAGTATTATTTCGAAAAATTGGAATAAAGACTAGGTTTTGCGAAATAAATGGAAACGGAATTGACATTGACTCTTGGTTGTCTTGATCTTAGCTGCGTCAGAATTGAGAACAAAGATTAATTAATGATGATCAGGAACGCCGTTTTGCATAAAACGCATAATCGTAACGGTGTGTTTCCAAACACTAGGACAAGATTTTCTCAAGGATTCATCGCTCAAGTTTTCTAAATATGCAATAGAAAAACGTATAAAACGCATAATTTTTTTGAAATCGCATAACTTTTTTGAAACCACAAATTTTCCTTCAATGTGTATAAAATTTAACAAACTTGAATATTCCAAAAGTTGTTGGGAATTAACTTTAAAAATAGAGAAAAATTGTATACTCTGCAGTCAGCAGTCTCAATCTCAACTAATAAATTCATCCATAAAATAGCTATTGTTATTTAAAAAAATTAAAATAAAAAACAAAAAAAATTTATAAAACCTAACAAAAAATGAAAGCACCTTCAATAAAAAACCTCAAATAAAAAACCTAAAAAATAAATTAAAAAATCTTCAAATAATAAAAAAATGTAACTAATAAATAAAAACCTAAAAAAAATAAAAATTAAAAAAAAAATTAGAAATCCTGAAAGAAAATTAAAAAACTAACAAAAAACTAGACATGTAACGAATAACTGGTATTTGGCCCCAAAACGAATAACGAAGCTTCGCTTCGTTCTACAAACGAAAATTCGGCCGAATATTCGCCCGAATATCTCATACTGTATAAGTGAAGTATCTATCGAAAGGTCTCAGCTTCAGGATTTGCATCATGCTTCTGAATTACGTTTTGATGAATACCGCAGATTTTATTTTTAAGAACTTTTTTTTAAAGCAAAGTAAGTAAGTTTAATTTAATCTAGTACTCATAGTTGAGTCGAGGGAAATTGTGATGTATGACTTACTTGAAATTACAGTAACATGTAGGACTTATAAATTGCTGTCTTTTGACATTTTAGATAATTACTGCAAGCAAAATTTCCGTGAAATTTTTTATCAGAATTTTGAAGTTCTTTCTTTCTTCCATACCAGAGTCAAGATACCCGATTCCGAACCCCAGCAGCTCCAGAAACCAAAATATTTCCAATCGGAACCGGTCAGAAAATATACAGTAAAGTTTGATTATAAGGTAGTTAGTTTTTTAAAGATTTGTTTTTTAGGCTGTGTTTTTTTAGGTTTGTTTAAAAAGAAAAATTTTTAAGTTTTTTTGAAGGTTTGTTTTAAGGTTTGTTTTTGGTTCTTGGTTTAGTTTTTTAAAAGCTTTTTATGTTTGAAGGTATGCCAGTTTTTAAGGTCTATTTTTGGTATTTAAGGCTTTTTTAAGGCTTTTACTTGTTTTGTAAATTTTTTTAGGATTTTTTAGGTTTTTTTAGTAGCATACCTTAAAATCTAAAAAAACCTAAAAAAAACTTCAAAAAAACATAAATAAAAACCGAAAGAAAACCTAAATAAAAATAAAAAACAAACCTTAAAAACTGGCATACCTTCAAACCTAAAAACCTAAAAAAGAACCAAAAACAAACCTTAAAAAACAAACATAAAATAAGTTAACAAAAAACAACTGAATAAAACATTTAAAAAGGAAATAATATTATCAGCGAACTGTANCATACCTTAAAATCTAAAAAAACCTAAAAAAAACTTCAAAAAAACATAAATAAAAACCGAAAGAAAACCTAAAAAAAAACCTAAATAAAAATAAAAAACAAACCTTAAAAACTGGCATACCTTCAAACCTAAAAACCTAAAAAAGAACCAAAAACAAACCTTAAAAAAGAAACATAAAATAAGTTAACAAAAAACAACTGAATAAAACATTTAAAAAGGAAATAATATTATCAGCGAACTGTANAAACATAAAATAAGTTAACAAAAAACAACTGAATAAAACATTTAAAAAGGAAATAATATTATCAGCGAACTGTACTGTATATTTTCCTACTGGTTGTAAGGAGTTGGATTTTGGTAAACGGTGCTGGGTTATCGGAATCGGATATCTTGACTCTGGTTTCTTCCATTCTGAATTGATGTTGTCACTGTGACGTTTTAGTTCATTTGGAGTCAGCTTCAAACTCGCTCATTTCATGTTTGAGATATTCGGCCGAATATAAGGTTCGGCATGAAACCCCGAATACAAATACCACTATTCGTTAGAAAAATAGGCCGAATATTCGGCCGGACGAATATTCGTTATATCCCTACAAAAAACATTAAAAATCTTAGAACCTAGATAAAACTCAAAAGCGGGAAATACTAAGACGGATATTTATTTTTATTCAGACCTATCAATCTGACAGAAGAGAATCTCGAAACTCACTTGAAATTGTTTTAAAATAAGGGCAATGAGGCAGGAGAAGAAGCTGGGCTTATTATGATAGCGATTAATCAATATAATTAAGATGTTACTTAAAAATTATATAATTCAATTACGCTTATTTTGAAATCGCATAAAACGCATAATTTTTGAGGTTTTACCTAATAAAAGAATACAATTCGCCGCATAAACATACGAAAATTTGGGCATAATTGCGGCGTCCTTGATGATGATTGATCCCAAAACGAGTTTTTGTTACATATCAGGTTTGTACTACACGATTTCAGTTCTATCCAAAAAATTATGTGTTTAACAAAACAATATATTAGAAGGTCGCCAAATAATGTTGAATACTTACCGTAATAAGAATGAGTCGAAATCCTTAGCAACCGCGAACACAAAAACATAGATAGTTGAGTAGATGGATAACAAATGGATAGCCAGATTTATAGATAGTTGTGTAGACAGATAAATGTACACACGTATAGATAGATGCATAGATAGACAAACGTATAGATCGATAGATAGATCGATCGATANCAGATAAATGTACACACGTATAGATAGATGCATAGATAGACAAACGTATAGATCGATAGATAGATCGATCGATATATCGATCGATAGATAGATCGATAGATAGATCGATAGATAGATCGATAGATAGATCGATAGATAGATCGATAGATAGATCGATAGATAGATCGATAGATACATCGATAGATAGATCGATAGATAGATCGATAGATAGATCGATAGATAGATCGATAGATAGATCGATAGATAGATNCTCTCATACTAAAAGAGCTGGAGCTCCTAGATATATGAGCACCTCCTATATCTAGGGGTTGCTGCTAGATCTAGCGACATTGGCGCTAGCAACATCTCATTTATTGAAATTAGCCGTATTAACCTTAAAGAAATTATTTCCTATGCATTTCAATTGTGGCAAAAAAAGATGAAATATGGTTATAAAAATATCTTGTCATAACTTTTGTTAAAAGTATAATTTACTTTGTTCTTGAATGCTATGCGACATCCAGACCATACGAATGAGAATGATTTTGAGGAAATCCTTTCCAAACAGGATTCAATAGGAGAAGAGCTCGTAGTTTGTTAGACCCACTAATCCCTTGCTGGACGATTTCACAGGTAACTTTGGATATGAAACTGGCTACCCGGAAAGAACCTGTGTGATGGGACTCTTACAGAGTTTGTTCAACCCCACAGATGATGGATTCGACTCAGTTAAATTTCCAATGAATGCATCTCACTTTTCTACTGGTCTCTTCTCGTCTGAAACAGGATTAGGGAACTCAAATGNTAAATTTCCAATGAATGCATCTCACTTTTCTACTGGTCTCTTCTCGTCTGAAACAGGATTAGGGAACTCAAATGGAAATTCCGGTAATTTCCCCCCTACTGGTAATTCCCTATCGACAATTGGAAGTGGAACATTTTCTGAGGCTCCAGCTATGGGTTATCGTGGAGGGCNTACTGGTAATTCCCTATCGACAATTGGAAGTGGAACATTTTCTGAGGCTCCAGCTATGGGTTATCGTGGAGGGTTAGACTTGTTAAAAAGCCAGATAGTTCTAGCTTTGCTTTTGGAAACGCAGTATAACGCCTGTGATTCGTTTTGTTTTCACTGTCCGTTGTTCAGGGATAGAGCTTTACTATTACTAAAATTTTCTTCCAACAATTCTAATTTCTCATAACAAAATTATTTAAATTATTAGTAAATTACAGAAGCATAGTGCACTTTTTCTGAGTAACAGACAAAGAAAACTAAACTTTTTACTGTAGCTACTTCCAGTATCATTTTAATAAGAACTCTAGCAACATGAAATTTTCAAAACTTCCCTCACTGCTCTGATTATAGCTTATTATATATGGTAGTTGTAGTCTTTAACAAAAATTTTAATTGTTTTTGTATTTCTGTTATCCTAAGTTGTAAAAGAAAATTTACTACTTCGGTAGCTTAACTTTTATTATATATAAAATTATACAGTGAGTCCATTTGGAACCTCCCATAAACGAAAAATCGAAACCATGGTGATTTCCATTTTTGTGTTATTTTGTGAGAAAAATTACATCCCAACAGTTGTAATCGGTCAGTGAACTCTCTAAATTCTGATTTATTCTCTCATTCCTGTTTGATTTTAATCATATTATATTTTCAATAAATGATCGCCGAATTTCACTGTAGTTACTGCGGAAAAAATAACAAACTTCAAAAATGGAAGGTTTCAAATGGACTCACTGTATATCATTTTCTTTTGAGAAATAAAAAAAATAGTTTACAACTTTTTGTTTCACTGTAGAACTATTTCCTCATTTGCTTTACAATTAATTGATTATTATTTTTTAATTTAGTTTTTTTATAAAGAATTTTTATAGCAGAATTTAAAAATATATTACGAAAGGTAGGCAACACTGCAAGCCCCTGGAAGTAGGAGCAAAGCACCTAGAAATAGCAACTACACTACTTCTAGCAGCAGAGCTGTTAGATATAGCGTCCACTACATTATGGGAAATCCTCCTTAGAATCTATCAACCAATCCCAACAACAGTTAATTCCAAGCAAAATAATCTTAGAAAAACTGGTGGGAAAGATTGTTCCGTAACCCCCTACTTAGGTCTAAGCTAAAATCTAATTTAAGTTTAACTTTTCATTTTGTTATTTGAAAAGTTAAGTTCTCTCCAGACTTCCGAACCTAACAGACAGGTTCCGGACAGTCATTCATTGAGCCCAAGGTTATGGCTCGGAGGAACTCAAAAATTTTCTTATTCTTTCCGTCCAGTTTTTGATTCAATAAAAAGTATTGTAAAAGTAACCTCTCGTCTCTGTCACTATTCTTCTCCCTATTATTTTGTGTGTGTAAACGGCCATTAGTTTCAACAACCGTTCTCAGGTCATGACTTCTGGTGGATCGAAGCCCTTGCTCACAAGACTTCAGAACCTGATCAGTCACCACACCAATACCTATTTCCCGTGACGTGGCGACCATTGAGTAATTGGATTTCGCCACTGGAAATCATCGACCTGCCTCATCATCAATATTTGGTAATTGAATATTATAAATAAATAAATAAAGTATATGATTTTTATGATTATGGCTCGAGAAGGGCACGCAAAACCTATGTTTCATGTCCTTCTGTGTAAAAAGTCATGAATTTTTTTTTTCCTTTGGTAAAATTGTCGACGGGTCATGCCCGATTTTTTTAGAAAATTTTTGGAATTCAACTGTTTCTCGCAAATCTTATGATTCAAGACAGTCGTAAATTCCGAAAATGACAAAATCAAAAGAATAGCCTAAATCAATCATACAGGAAATTAATTTTGGTGAATTTGTTTTTAATTTTAAGACCACGCTGTTTCTCGCAAATCCATTCGGATTCAAGAAACAGCCAAAAGTCTCATAGTTTTTTGTTTAACCAAAGTACCTGAAAATTTATAAAAGCATAATTTTTAAAGAAAAATAAGTCTAAATTTTAGAAAATTTTGAGACTTAGTTATTTCCGGCAAATCCTCTGGATTCGGAAATACCCGTAACTCCCAAATTTTCTAAAAATTCATGAAAAATCATGTTTTGGAAGAAATTTATGTCCGAGTTTGTGAAAATTTTCCAAACTTAGGAGAAAAAATTCCCTAATATTCATAATCATCTATTAGCGTCTCCAGACTCTGTCGCCAGTTCAAGGCCAAGCCTGATCCGCACACCGAGAAGAGACAGACGAGTAAAAAGCTCAGAGTTCATTCATTACAAAGAAGCTGAGCAACGGACAAAGATGAGAATTAGTCAAATTTTGACTTTTCTTCATTCTGCTTCATCTGAGAATCAGAATTTTTTATAGTGCGCCAAATGCCACTGCAATGGTTCACCCCAATGGGTCGCAAACACTATGCCTTATCATTTATTCAAAGTTTTATGCGCTACAAGCAGAATGATAGTTTCAAATAAAATTGAATAATTTCTGAACTCTCAAGGTCAGTGAAACTTATTATTCATATTTTCAAAAAGACAAAGGTTCAACCCTATGGGTCGCAAACCTAACGCCGCGTATCATTATTCAAACAATTTAGCCCGACTCAGATGTCGGCATCGGCTCACATCAGTTGAGCTCAAAGTTTAATAACCCAGTGATAACTTAACTATGATTTCCAAAGTTATAAAAGTTAAACAACTAAACTAAATATATCCTAAAATATTATTTCACTCAAAATTTAGTGAAAAGATGAAAATTTTATTTATACATGAACACGCTAGATTAATTCTGCGCTCATGTCATGTCAATTACTGGTTTCGACGGAAACTTCAGTTTCTCAATAGTGACTCAAAAACACCAGTTGCCAATTTGGCTTCTAACTACAGCTAGTACTGAACTTTTTCTGGCGATTTTTTTTTCATATCTACAAGATTCGTCCATGGCTACGGCTTAAACCTCGGTGCTCCAACTTCGTGAACTACTTCCCTGGATAGGATAATTTTGGTACGCGTGTGCGACCAATTTTGAGGATGACCCAAAGAGGCATACCTCGGGGATGACCAGCATATAAGCGGCATCGCCCATTTGGATAATGGAGGCAAATGACCCCATTATTGAGCCCATACGATCCCAAAGATGGACCATGGAGCTGATTCTATCCCGGAAGTTAAAAGTGATCAATTTTGTCTGAGCCTACCGCAGGAGCGATAGTAGAGCTTGATTTAAAATTTCTTCAGTCAAGTGAAGGTCTAACATTTCAATTTCATTAAAACTCAGTTGAGTTTAAAAATCACAAACATTTTGTTTGTCAATGATATTATTTATTTTTATGAGATGCAAATTCCTCATAGCCCACAAATGTTCCATAATGAACTGTGGTGCAAATTTAAAGCAGAAAATAATTTCCAAATATTAACATATTTAATCAAATGTCTTTTTAGTTCAATTTAAAGAACTGTTTAGTGAAAATAGCCATTAGCTCGAGAAATTCTCGGTTGGCGCAAGGATCAACCCATAATTTTTGGACAAATTCAAGCCATGAGATGACTTTTTGGATGTTTCGAGACTGTCGACCATGTACGGGCAGTACAGGGTAGTCATGGTGCGGGCGGTACCTTGGCTTGTGTACAGGAGTACATGTGGAGATTGTACGGGCAGTACTCAGCGTCGGGACCAATTTGGACAATTCCTGCTTTGGACCTACTGGAAGACTTAATTCCCTTCCAAAATCCCTTACCGAAGACGAAGAACCTGTTTCCCATCTTCAATAATTTACATATTCATTATTATTTCTTTTGTAAAAATTCGATTTCTGCCTATTATTGTTNGATTGGATGCTGAAATATGATTTTGATTTTAGGATCACAAAATTTAACCTTACCTCATTACTGTTGACCATAGATGTCGATTCTTAAACGAGTTCACAAATCAATTAATTAAAACAAATGAAACTAGCGCGATTATTGAGAATTAAAGAGAAGAAATAATAACAAAAAATAAAAAGAAAAAAGATACCCCTGAGCTTAATAAAGTTTAACCAAGAAAAAAATTTAACAAGCCAATCAGATGGCTCTTTTCATACGTCACTAGGCTTATCAAATAACACTTTTTAAACTTAACAACTTTAAACAAATTTGGGAATACTCTCATTATGTTAACCAAAAGTTTTCCATGCTTCAACAGAATTGTTTCGATGCTAATGAAATTGTTATTTCCTAAGCTACCTAATAAATATTTTTTTTTATGTTGCCAACAACTTCAAAGCTAATCAAATATTTTTTCATGTGATTAATTACAAATTTTGTGTTAATGCTCATTTCTACCAAATATTTCAGATCTGCTATCGGTAAAGTGTAATTTTGTACCTCCAAATTGTAGCAATTTGCAATTAGTTATAATCATATAGAATACTATAATTATGGGGTAATGGTATTCCTTAAAGATGTGTTAAATATTCGTGCATCTATTCTAATACTTACCCATCTATCCATGTACCTATTTATGTATCTATTTATGCAGCTATCTTTCAATTTATCTATCCGCCTATATTTCCACAAATATATCCTTCTATCATTTTATCTATCCATCTATCCATATACACACTCATCTGTCCGCCTGTTTCCACTTATGTATCCATATATCCATCTATCCATTTATATATCTTTCTATCTATCCATCTTTATATCTTTCAATCTATCCATCCATCTATCTATCCACTTATCTATCACAAATAATTTTACCTATGTATCCATCTATCTTTCTATTCATCCATCTATTCATTCATACATTCATTTATCTGTCTGCTTATCGATCCATCATCTAGCCATCTATCTATCCATTTACCAATCCATCCAATCAATCAATCAATTCCTTTCCATTCCTTTCGTGTTCGTGATTTTTACATATTGCCATGTATTTTTTACTTATGCGAAGCAAAAATGTTTGTATTCAATTTCTGGGTTTAATGAAATCGTCGAAATTTGCAGGACATTTGCATTGATAATTTAATTATGGTTAATTAAGCAGATGTGCATATTGTTCGAATCAATGAGGAATAGTAATCTAAGAATAAGTTTCCGTAACCAACGAAAATGATTGTATGACGCGGGCATTCGGCTTGTTTGCAAGCGTCTTCTTCAAGTTGTTGGAAATTTTGTTGTCTTTGGTTTCTTATTTCCAGTTTTGTAGATGCAATATCTTTTCACTTACCCTCTGACAATTTTATAAACATTTGCATTAGTTAAGTAAGGTTTGAATTTTAGCACTGAATCCAAGGTTCCTTAAAGAAATTACGTCTCCTAAAATTAAGTTCTCAAAATTTTTTATTCTAACTTCCTAGCGAAAATGGTTTCGCAAGTTTCTCAAAAAAATGGTTTGAGAACCTCCAAAAAAAAAAATTTTTTTTTTTTTATTAATTTAGTCCTTAACAATTTGTTTCATTTTCCTATGAATTTCGTATACTAGAATCTAATCTTCGATCTTTAGAATTAGTAATTAACTTGTAATCGATGCTCCCTGTACAAAGCTGTATTGTTTTTTTAGTATGATTTAAAAAAACATCATTTCATGATAACTAACAAAGGGTAAAACACATAACTTCAGCTTTAGAGGTAGGGTAACCTGTTTTGAACCATAAAATTTATGATAAAATTCAACTGAGCAAAATCAACCCCTCCAACCAAAAATTAAAAATAAGTTGCTTATTTTTATAAAAAAAAATTTTACCAAAGAAACTCCGTAAATTCCTAGGTTTTGTAAGTAATTAGTACACCCATTTTTAATAATTGAATTTGATCAAATCTAGAAGGGTTCTATGATGAAAATAAGCAGAAACTGTCCAAAGTCACCGTATTTGACGGTATCCTAAAAGTTCGCGGACACGCCCCCTCGTACATGTGCGGGTATGGTGAGTACTAGCATATTGACCTTACTGCTTATAACCCGTAGACGAGAACCAAAACTGTCGATAAATGAACATGGGTAGGTAAAGGTGAGCATGAGTTTTTCCTTCTTAGGCAATGACAAAATGTAAAGGTAAAAGTGTGAAACAAAAATGTGGACTACTTCTNTCGTAGACGAGAACCAAAACTGTCGATAAATGAACATGGGTAGGTAAAGCATGAGTTTTTCCTTCTTAGGCAATGACAAAATGTAAAGGTAAAAGTGTGAAACAAAAATGTGGACTACTTCTAGAGCAATGAATAGACATAAATCACTAACAAAAAATCATGTCAATTAGAAGAACATGTAGCTCATGTCACCGCTTACGACAACTCGCCCTTCTAACTAAATTTATCTTGAATCCAATTTGATCATTTTATTTTCAGCTGAATTCCTTCCGTAACTTCAATTTCAGTAGGGATTTGTGCTGCCTTTGATGCACCTAAAATTTCCAAATATTTTTATTTAATTAGATAGTGAACATTTTTTGCAATGTTTCAACGAGAAATAGACAGATGGAATTGTTTACGTAATTGCTGTTTCACTCTTGTTTCATTTTGTAGAATTATTGATATTAATTTTGGTATTGCGTTTTACAGTTGACGCCGAAAAAATTGATGAGTTCAATCTATCAACTCTTTCAGTTTTTGTACATCACCTCTTGGTAGTGTCCTCAATTTTTGAAAAAATATGAAAATCATTCCGGGATTGTCAAAATTAGGAAATAAATGTTTCCAAAGTTCCACCATTTTTTATTTCTCGTTAAAGCATTACACACAGGCAGCTATAATGTGATAAGTTGATTATGATTCTCAGGTAAATTTTAAAAATGAAAGAAAGACTACTTCAAGTTACAAAATAGTAACCAAAATTTAATAAATTAAATTTTATACATTTTTGATTTTCATTGTCTTTTTTTGTTAACCTAAAATACTTTAATATCATCGAGATAACCTATTTAGGTAGTTTGACTTCCATTTGCAGTAATGTCCTTTGGTCTGGCTGAGGGAAGTGGTACACAAGAACACCAATCGTGTTCGACAAAAACAACGAACAACATACGGCGCCGAATTGTATGCACTAAATTGATTGTTTATCTTACTGGAAGACAATGTCAACTACTAAGAGAGACTACAGCTGTCCTTGTTTACAGTGAATTATTTTATATCTCTGTACTCTCCATATGGTGAGTCAAGCGATGAATGGAATACACTCAGTATGAGCGATAAAAATTTGCTCGGATTTAGGAATTATACCCAAACAAAAAATGCCATAAAAGGTAAGCTAGAAACACCGGAATGCAAATTAAAGAAACAATAACAAA
Source organism: Holacanthella duospinosa (assembly GCA_002738285.1). NCBI lineage: Eukaryota > Metazoa > Arthropoda > Collembola > Poduromorpha > Neanuridae > Holacanthella > Holacanthella duospinosa. Next base: position 66,964 of record NIPM01000520.1, read on the forward strand.
AATGAATAAATATATTACAGCTTATTGCCGCCACATCACATGCTTGGGAATTTGATTTTTTTTTGAATTTCAGAAAGCTAAACAATGTGGAATTTGAAAACAATTTCGAAACAACTTCGAAATTTTGTAATTCGTACACTACCTGTGGAATACCTGTTATCTTTGTTTAAATTAGAATTGGAACTGCTGTTCGCGGTTTCAGTTTCAAAATCAAGGAATGTGATTTGGTAATGTGAGACTTACAAATCCCTCGTGGAGGTAGAGCTATTTAGCCCAATCTCTCTGATGAGTATTTATTATCTATTACTATATCTCATCCATGGTGCAACCTGGTATGAATAATTTGCCTTATAACGAACGAACTTCCGTTGCATTAATGGAAGAAACAACCTAATTTTGACGGCTGTACGATTAGTGATACTGATTATCAAGATTCGCTCAATTTAGTTTTCAGTGCCATTCCAAACTCTGGAAATTTGTGACATTTCACTTTTTTTCTCCCTTAACTCCCACGAGAGTTACGTAGCATCTTCAACATAATGTCGCCCACAACAGAAGGGTAACATTCAGTTTGGTGTGAATGAGTCATAGTCAGTGACTCTGACTTTGACTCATTGTTGGAGGCAGGAAATGTTTACTGATTGAAGTGAAGCATGGAAAATAAGTGAAGTATGGCAAATCTCCAAATGGTACATACTGGGTGAGTTGTATTTCGTATAAGCTTTTGAAGATCAATAACTATTGACGTCAATGAGAATTCCTTGTTATTGATGACGATTTTGAAGCTGATCGCCTAAAGAATTACTGAAATTTTGGTGTGCCATAAGTGTATTCTAAGGTAAAACTCATGTAAGATGAAGAATTTTTATCAACTTCCAAAATTGAACCTCAGTAGTATGTACGACATGTTTGCGACAAGATGACCGAAATTTCTAAATATGGTCAAAAAGAGTCCTAAGGAACATGCTTGAATTTGTACTCTTGACTTTGGGCATTAGGAAAAACATAGGTTCTTAGGTTAAACTTATTTTTATTTTTTTTTGTTCCTTTCAATCTCTCGTTTTAAAATCTGTACTAGGTTTCTACTGGTAGTTACAGCTTTTCATAAAAATTTTTACGTAATTATTGTGAGGCTAGTGTTTATTATGAGTTTCATAGTTTATGTCATGCTACTAATCTTCGCTAACTCATACTACATAAATGCAGTATGAGTCAGTAATTTAACTCACCAAATTCACTTTTTCCCATAGCAACAACTAAAGTGTTATCATAATTTATCAAATCGTTATTTGTAATTTGCGCCAGAAGACACCAGTAGGAATTGAACTTTAGAATGTACCTTTAGGTTATATGGTCACAAAAATAAATAATGTGAACGGAAATTATTTATATGCATTCTAATATCTCTAAATGTATTTCAATATCTACAAACAAGTGGATTAGTTTGTTGAATTTCATTTGTTAATAGAACATATTATATTATTCTGCCCAAATTACTTTCTAAAGTAGCATAAAGCCTTGTATCCAAAAATTGATGCCCCTGTCAAAATAAATTTAAAAAATTACACTCAATATCGGATTTAAATGTCATGTCGGCCTTATGAAATTACTACTTACGTCTATCTAAAAATGAAGCTTTTTGACCCACCCAGGCGATTGAAATATTTGAAACCACCCACAGGCGTGTCAATGTACAAAATTGCCAAATTCCAAATATTGATATCGCTGACAAATCAACCGTTGTATACGGAGTGATCATGTGTTACAATTAGGGGTGATGAGGATATCCTGCTCCAAAAACTCCGGATATACTATTCGCCGGATACCGGGTAGCTATAGCTATCTGCGCGGATAATTTTCTAGACAATTTTTTCATAAATTTTAAAAAATGAATAAATAATTTTATTAAATTAATGCATTAGTGTTTTTAAAGTTAAATGATTGTTTTTTTTTAAATATCCGCAACACCTAATTACAGTGCATAAAGCATCAAGTTGAGTCAAAAAAATTAGAGAAATTTAACTTCCAAATTTATTTATTTAATTATAATTAATGTATAAAAACTCGAATGTACAATGTGTAATGCATACTTAAACGTCAATTGACCTCGTACAAGCTTACGGTGCCGTAAACGTTCACTGTGCATGTGTAATGCAAACGCAAAATGACAGTAATAAATGTGCAATGCTCACTGCGCATGGTAAATGGTACCACAACTGTAGACGTACTCTGCGCATGTACATTACGCAGGAACAATATGTTCTTACAATGAGCACATATTGTAAGTGCAGTGCGCATATAAACTTTCACTGGGCATGTAAACCAAAATTTCACACTTACATTTACATCGTATTCACACGTCCATTGCGCGCGTATAATAATACGCACTGTGCACATAGCCGTTGAATGTGCAAGAAAATCTCTAGTGTGGAAGTAAAAAATTTATAGCGCTTGAAGTGTTTGTCTTCCGCGCACGCATAATGCGCACGTACAATGCATTTGCAATGCGCGCATTTAATGCGATCTGCGCACATAAACGTTAAATATGGTGTAAATGCTCACTGCAACGTATAATACTTACTGAGCATTGAAGCGTTTCCTACGGACGCAGAATTAAAAATAGTATTATTATTTTATAGATTCATTTTGAATTTTAAATTTTAAATACAAATAAGAGAACGTAGCACTGCTACGTTGTCTTATTCGACGCCACGGTGAGTCGAAAAGCCGCATAGTTAGGCTGTAAGTTTTAGAGTGTGGCCAAAAAGCCACATAGTCGCGAATGATCGGTCATGTCACAATGTTAACGTTATGGACATTCGTTTGATCTCTAATAAAATGGCGACGATTAGATGTTTTAGCTCGAATGATACAGCAAATGGAAGCCACAGCTTTTAGGAACAAAGTCACTAGGTTCTGATCCTATTCATCCCAATATTTTCTCATGACCTATTTAAAAAAAAAGTGTGGCTAAAAAACCACATACAGTAAACCTCGGATAAGCCGACTTAGGTTCCCACGAACCAAACTGTCCGGTCCGCGCCCGGAGATAGGGAATTTGTGTATAAATTTCACGGCTAAGCCGAACTCGGTTAATCCGAACCTTCGGCTACCACGAACGCCTTTTCGTAGCCCCAGTCCATAAGGCACATGCTTTTTTACCTCGGTTAACACGAATACCAATTAATTGATCAATTTTTAAAGAAACTTCAACTTTTTTCTTACAAAATTTAATGAATAACTTCTTTTGAATAACTTTTCAAACATTGAAATACGACAGAAAATGAACCAATGAGATAATTTTAGTCATTTTTTGTTTTTACAACTACTTACTATTATAAAGTAATGGTAAATTAAAACTACCTCGGCTAAGACGAACACATTATTCCCCAAGTTGTGTGTTTGGCTTACGCTTAAGCCGAACCTCGGCTACCACGAACCAAATATTTTGGTCCCTTGAGATCCAGCTTATCCGAGGTTTACTGTAGAAAGGCCGACATGAGATATTCAATTTTTTTTATCTGTTTGATTGAATTAAAATCTTTGAATATTCTTGATGTAGGCACGTTAGGGAGCCGTGTACTCTCAGATATATTAAATTTCCTACTGTTTATAATGAAAATCAAATGTTTTTTGACAAATTCTACAAAACTATCAAAATCAATTGACGATCAAAAAAATTTTTAGCATAAACTATCAAAGAGAATGAGTTTTGGTATAAAAGTTTTGAGAAGTGGTTCTTACACGTCTTATGCACGTTTTATATTCTTAAACTTACCAATGTTAATATTATTCTGAATAAAATTCAGACACATTGAAACAGTGGCTTCATGTATATGGTATGGATTTGCTTTTGATTGTAGTGGGATAAGCCAATTAATAGCAGAAGTTACCCAGGTACTAAATGCCATCACAAGTAGAGGAAAATCGCTTATGTCTGTATGTCTTGTATTTTTTATTGTCCAGACTTGAACAGTTTTTGAATTTTGTAAAAATTGATTCATTTTGATTAAGGATGACTCCGATTGGAAAGTCTCCATATTAACAAATAGTAACGGTTGTTTTACATCTTCTGGTTTAACTTCCTTCACTGGAAACATCCAACTGTCTAGACAAATTCCTATTTGAAATTCTGGAATTTCTTTGAGTCCGCAAATGACGGTTGCACCACCGTAAGAGTGACCTGCTAGGATCAGTTTATTAGTATCCATAACATTTTTGAAATCTATATGGCGGTCGTTTCTATTTTCTAAACACTCGTCACTATGCGTTGAGTAATTATTGAATATGTTTTCAATTTGTTCCCCTTTGTTAAGTTTGCGTAGTAGGTCAAGAGTTCTTTGTACTTCATTTACTCGTATTTGCAACTGCACTTGCCGCACGTCATATTCGTTACCAACGAACTGAGATGATTTTTTGTATTGTAGCCAATTAAATTCTGAGTTTTCTTTGGAAGGTACACAAGTGGCACATGCGGATTCGTCACGATGTTCAATAACTGTAATAAAAACAAACATTCCAAAGTTGCAAAATAGCAATATGCAGTTTTTGAAAACGACACATTTTGTATCCGTATCTTGTATCTCAATGTATCGTGATAAGGATACGTGATGTGTTCGAAGGATACCTGTGACTACACTAACTCTGAAATCGTTATCACAAAGCTAATTAGATATTATCGTATTTGCAACTATCAGCCCATAGGTAATCCCATTTTCAACTTTGTAGGAATTACTCGTCCAAATACGTACTCACGGTGGGTCTTTTGACATTTCAATACCTTTTTTGTAACCGCACTTTATGTTTTCATCAGAAAAGTTTTAAGTGATCATCACTTATAATTGGTTTTACTCAAAAGCCACAAGCGTGAGTAACTAAAATTTTACTTTTGTGAAATTTCAAAATTTTGTACACCTGTTGATAAGTACATGAGCTGGTAACAGTGATCACTGTCGGTACTGAAGCTTACGTTAGGTTATAAACGTTTAATTATATTCCTCTGTATCCGTTAATTTTCGGATCGTCATCTGGTTTATTTTTAAATATACGCAAAAATTAAAACTGTTTCGTTACTCACCTGCAACTATAAATCCATTCGAAGCCAACTGATTGCAGATATTAGAGTAAGTAGTCCTATTGCTTGCTATACCATGACTGAACACAATCACAGGAAATTTGTGAGCTGATGGTTTTAAGTTTGGTAAAATTGGAATGAAATAGTCACCGGCGGCATATTGCAAGAATCGTGCAACTGGGCTTAGCCTAGGTGGCATGACCTGGGAATATCCAATTTTGTAGTTCTGATGAGGATACCAATTAGGCCATTCAGAATGTCTCTCACATAAATTTATAGATTGTTCTTCAGCGGGGTATATAAGTCTTATAAAAACTCCATCACTTTGATTTGTTCCTGTCATGATGTCATGGTAACCAATAATAGGATACTTCCCTTCTGGAAATGGCAAATGGTATTTGCCAGAAAATGATGGTAGTCGAGGTGGCTTAGTATACATGTTTAGTTAAAAAGTTAATTTAATAGATTAATTTAATAGATTTACAAATTAATTAATGCAGTGGTATAGGAATGCTGTGTTGTTGTGTGTAACTAGTTTTGTAGTAGTTTGTATTAAAAATTAAAATAAATTCAATGAAAAGTCTATATACTAGAAAATATTTCAAGTGGATATTATTGAATTATATCTCTATCAGTCAGCTGGTGGAAAAAGATCCTTGAGTTTTTATTATGAACGCATGACAGTGAGAAAACCCTGGTGTCATTACTAATAATTGTGTACTCAACTTTTAATATCAGCCTGCTGGCATTTTAAAAATGACAATAATTGTTTTGGTCAAGAGAGAGAGAAGGAAAAAATTCTTTAGGCACAACATCAGAGAATTAATACCTGTTGTATAATATTGTCATTTTTCAAACGCCAAGGTTTATAATGCGAACAGGAAGAGATTATTGGTTTTCTTGTTGGTCTGCTTTCTTTCTGGATTTAATTTTTTTAACATATAGTTATAGCTTTGTTTTAGAATTGATTCCGCTATAACGGTACTCATAAAGATTTTCTTATCCGTAGATAATAAAATGTGAAGAATTAACGGATTATGCAAATTCAGAATAATCACAGGTTTGTCCTACTCAAATCGTTAAGCAGATTTGTATTGAAAATGCAATGTCTGTATTAAAAATGGACTGTGTGTCATAAGAAACTGGTTGTCTATGTACAAATTTATTACTAATACCGAACCTAATAAACTATTTTAGACGAGTGTAATCATGCGTAACTAAAGCATTACGTTGAGTGGAATCAAATCAAATGTTGTTGACACCCAAATTTGGAAGATTAGTTATAATGAATGCTTTCATATAAACATCACGGCGCACGTGCAATGTATAAAGCCCATATACTCTGAGAGCCAGAAGCATGATGGGTGGATGGTGGTGAAGAGAATGAGATGGGAGGTCAAAATCCTAAAAATTTTTTACACACTTTATTGAGTTAAATCTTTCTCCATGTACACATGTTTATAAACTAATAAGCTCCTATGCAGAATACAAATGTATATGCAATATCTCTTCCTCATATATACGTTCATTGTGCATATGTACAAATTTGTTTCATAGGGTATCGGATAATAAATATCTAATTCAGATTCAAGCATTACTTGATTGAATAATCCAATTCTAACTCAACATATAATCTTCCAAAAGAAAAAATGTTTCAAGAAACACCCCATCTACCGGGGTCAGAATAATCGTACATAGTTTGTCTTTCAACTCAGCTTGATGGTATAGTGCAAAGTATTTAACTAATTTGTTTGCAATACATAATAAAATATTATTACTATGTTTTGCAAATACATAATAAAATACTTTTATTATGTTTTGCAAACATATTAAACATCTGTTCTATCCGTCCATTCGTCCGTCAATTTGGTTTTGTGATAGCAATGAGGGACGGATGTTCTGACTCAAAAACAAATTTACGAATTAAGATGCGGTTTACACAAGTAAATACCGCTTGTCGTCACTCCCTACATGGGATTTAAAATTACGGTAGAAGGTTTGGAATCCATGATACATGCCATGAATTTAAAAACGCTGTAGGCGATGGTGATGACTTCGTACGATTTATTATATTCTTAAACCATGCATTATATCATATGGTATTTGTCATTAATTGCACCTGTGACCACTGACCTCAGGAAAATGTTTCAAATGAAATTTTGAGCATTTATACTTAACTTATTTTTCGCAGAATTCAAATAAACCTTTTCATTCCCAAGATATTCAAGTTTAAAAAAATACTGTTTTTTCCATAAGAAACAATGTAATCTATAAGAGTACGGAGCAACATCATGATAACCATAAATAAGTCGTCATGAAATTAATGAAAGTGTACATGGAATTAAACAATCCAATCATATATTGCTAGTAATGGTAATATTTCTTAGAGAATTAGAGAATTAATGCCAATTTGTTTCAAGAAAGAATGCCTGGTTTAGCTGATAAATTTTTTTATTGACATTGATATTTTATTTTTGAATACATCAAAGGAGTGATGATGAGTGAATGCGAATCAATCATATGAAGTGTAATCATTGATAAGCATGAAATGAGATTTAATGAGATGATCTTAAAGGCGTACCATCAAAATTTTTATTCCAATTAGAAATTCAATTAACACATTTCCAAATAGTATCATTACACATTGGATCTAAGTGTTCATGCGGAGATGGCGTTAAATTTTTCTGAAAACTTCTGGACTAGTGTTCAATGGATGGACGCATTATACAAGAAAAATCGGTTAACACAATGAAAAGACTTCTAATACTACTTGTTCTGGTGCATCGTTTGCACGATCTCCAGTAGCCAATAAGATGGTAACGATTGTAAAGATAATCGTGGACAAGTTCATTTTTTGTCAAGTAGAGGTTGAGCTTATTCAAGTGAAATAAAAACATTGTTTTCTTTACATAAGTAAAGTTTTCGAAGGACTGATAGGCTGGTGAGCGGTTTAGCGAGTAAGCTAAGCTAAACCGTTACAATATCATGAGAACAGAAAGGTTTATTTGAATTCTGCAAAGAATAAGTTGAAGATATAAATGGTCAAAGTTTCAGTTGTAATATTTTCCGAAGATCACTCGGTCACAAGCACAATTAAACAGAAATAACATATTTTATAATTCATGGTTTTGGATTATAATCAATGATACGACATTTTTTTCATCGATGATAAATCGCCTACAACGAATTTATATCGATGGTACGTAGCATAGATTACAAATCATTTATAATAGATTTAAATGCCGTTTAACGCTAGTGTGCATGTTACAAGGACGGGACAAATTTAAATTTGAGGTATATCCGTCAACTCTTACATAGTTTTTTATTTTTTTTCCGAGGCTTCAATTTTAATAATAAATCAAATATTTAAAAAACTAATGGATGTATCAGAATGAATTATTCACTATTTGTGCAACAATGCAACTCACCCGTGCAGTGCAATCCCAACCGCCTAGATCGCCCAATATGCATCTTATATTGCAACTGCCTTCCAAATTCCCCTCCATACCTCCCAAAATCCTAACCGCTCTCATACAGCTGAACCGCCCTTTCTACATCTCAATCGCACAACCGCATTCCCTTCCATCCACTGTTTTCTATACCGCCCATGGTCGAAACGATCCTGCTTCGTTGCACAGTTTGGCTAAATTGTTAGGAGAAATTATATGGTAAACCTCTGTCATAAATACGACGAAGTCGAAGGTAACAAAAGTTGATACACTTGGTATAAATGGTTTGCTGATTTATGAACGCGTTCTGATAATCGGAAATAGCTCAATATGTTAAATACCAAACTTAAAACTTCAATAGAAAGCGGAACATCTACAGGTGTCAAAAGTTTTGACACCTGTAGACACTGTAGACTTTTAACACACCTACAGATGTCAAAACTTTTGAAAAACAAAAAAATTGTGGAATTATTTTTGGAAAACAAGAAAAATATTGTAGAGTCAGACGTGGCATACGGACTCACCTTTATTGAAGTGACACTTGATGAATATTGCTTGGTTAAGGTAAGGTTACAGAAACAAGATTTTCACCCGAAATTTTCAAACCGAAATTTTCTAATGCTGCTCATAGCGAAAATTTTATTCCTGGATGGAATAGTAAACAAAATCCCAACCAGTTTGCTTAGAGTTTGGTTTTGAGTATTTACACGAAGAAAGAAAATTTCTGATTTTACTGGTGCTCTTTGCCCGTAATTTCAAATGAGTTTTTATTTTGCCACCTTGTTCTTTCTGCCCCAATTCGGTAAAACTACTCATTTCGGAGAGAATCCCGTGCGAAAAAAGGTACCCCCAGTTCGTGCAGCTTATAACGAAAAACAATTTTTTTTTCTCTCAACTGTTCGGCTGATCGAAAATTTCTGCAAGAAACAGAAAGATATGTAAACTCAAAATGGAATCTTACGCCAAAATTTCGGAAAAGCTCGATTTCTTGCGAAATTGAGCATCTGTAACCCAGCCTTTACGCATAAAACCCAATGAAAAAATTTTGAACTTGCGTCCGAACAAAAATGAAAAGAATTTAAGTGAGTAAAAATTTGGACGACATTTCGGAATTGGATGAGACTTCTAAGAATGATGACATGGAGCAACTACAGGTTCACTGTTCATTATTAAGGTTATTCACACAATATGATACCTTTAAATATGTATAACTTTTATTCGAATAAAATGGTATTACAGCCACATAAAGATTATAAAGATTAGTTGATCAGTTTTCATTAGTTCATTACGAAATTTAATCCTTTTATTTTTTTCAGCAAGAATTAGTTGGAAAATAGTAATTCTAATATTTATAAGGAGGATGGCATTGAGGTAGCAAATAAACTGAGAAAACTTAGCTTTATCCTCACCACATATAAATTATCTTTCCCCAACTAACTCTCTGTATAACACGCATTCATTTTTCGTATCATATTCTGAAAAACCTCCAAAAATTTATTTTACTTTCGCGGTATACATGAGCGAATGTTGACTATCCTTAATTAAATTCACAGAAATTTCCTACCCACGACAAGAAACTTTACAGTATAAGTGACCAGTTTACCAAAAATCCTTATAGTATTGGGCTTCTTATAATAACCAAAATTACCCAAGCATATTCTCAACGGCATCCAAGCTTTGATACACTTTCCAACAAAGATCCTGCTTTCACTAGTCAAATTAGCTTGATTTTTTTTCAATGCAGTGACAATTCGTTTGGATAGTTCATTAATTTTTCCAAATTTAATATAGGTCATCACTAAATAAACAAATCCAATGAAGGAAACTGTTGCAAATAGAAGCAGTGTTGGAAGTGTAAATATCTTGTGAAATCGTATAAGGAGAAAGTTACATGGAGTATTAAGTATTATGAGCAAATCATTGAGGACAACTAACAAGAAATTGGAAAAAATATTGTTGAAGCTTTTAGTCAAAATTTGTAGGCATGCATACACTCTAAAAAGTGCTTCAGGTGAACGCAACGACTCTTTAGTAAAAGTATTTTTGTTTTGAATCCTGAAAATTAAAATTAAAATTAAAATACATTTAGTTCATCTGTTAGGAAAACATGGATTTCCACAGACAGCAGTAGTACAGTGAAATGTTTTGTACCAAGATGGCGGCAAAAATCTGTTTCAGTTCCAAAAGTAGCTTAACCCTAGGGCCACCAACTGGATTGAAGACTCTAAGTATTTTCCACACACCTACTAACCTAAGTTTTCTCGCGAACCTATCAAACTAAGTATTATCACTCTTCGTAGGACCCTAACAAACTGAATATTCTCAGTTTCTGGTGTTTTCCACATGTCATGGGGCCGAGCCCGTCTGCCCATCGCCGCCCTAGAGGAGGAGAACCTGCATGAGGACATTACAAAAACTAGCCTTTTTTTTCTTTTGCTCTTCGTTTCTTTACTCTCTGAAGTTTGAGCCACCTATTTAAGAGTTCGAGTTCCCTCTTCTGACACTGTCCCTTCTGGACAGACATCTGTTAGTCAAGTTTCTCACGGCCTAAAAACTTCTTAGGTTAAGAGCTATTAAATTTTATGCTTTTCAATATTCACTTTTTCAAGGTTATGTTGGATTCAAGTACCATTAGAACTAAACTTACAGATAAGGAGACTTTCTGTGTATGGTCCCTTATGCCACACTTTTTGCTTAAATAGTGAAGAAGTAGTTTTAGATAAGTCAGTCATTACTTACATGTTTCCATTAAAATTTAAAATAAAGCTTGGCTCAAAAACAATTTTTAATACTCATTACAACATGAAATCCAAGAAATGGAAAAACTCCTGACAGACAAATATAAACTGGAAAAAAGTAATGTGACCAACACTCACAACAGCGCGTAAGAGCCAAATTTCCAATAACAAGCCCAATACCTAAGAACCCAACACCAAAACTGTTCCCAATAACTCTTACTCAAGAATGTCATTTTCAAGAAGTTGATGGGCATTCAATTTTTCTTCTGGTTTGAGAGTTTTGGCATTTGAAAACAATGGATGTTGCCAATATGTACCACAACTATGGTACGGTTTTCAAAATTATTTGTATATTGCCTTTACAATTATTCAAGTAATTGAACCTTGTCGCTGTGGTACGTCAGCTAACCGAATAATGGTATATATTTGTGATTGGTCAAGGTCACTGGTGACCCCTAAAAATCAAAATACCTCTGGTGTGACTTATTCACCTGTGTTGCCTACTTATTAATAAATAATCCTATTTTCGGATTAAATAGCTGACCGCGCAAAAAATTCAAAATTTTACTAAATTCTAGACTTCTGTACAATTTAGGAGGTTTTTCTTTGTGGCGCACTGAATCATTGAACGCATCATATATATTAGTGTCAACACCGGGACTAAAAAAAATGTTTTATAGATGAATTGTATATGTATTTGAATTATTTATGTTAAAAATACTTAGGGTCTTCGTTCCAGTCGGTGCTTCTAGGGAATTATATTCTCCTAGAAATTTGAAACACGTTCTTTCTAAATGCAAAGGTGTAATTATGATATTTAGGCAAGTTTTATCAGCTGAATTGTCAAAATAAATTTATTATCTAAAATCAGTGAAAACAAGAGAAGGTACCTCAACTGAATAAACAAAATATTATTCAAACTTTTTATCCAGAAATGTGATTAGAATTTTGAAAACCAAAAGTGTAGTTGATCTTTTGGTATTTGTGAAGATTTTTTGCCACAAATACGATAGGGTGATGATATGAATCGTATTTGTACAAAGCATAAGATAATAGGTTAACGAGAAAAGGATAAGAAAAAAGTTTCAGCCGTGTATAAATTTGTGTATTTTATAAAATTTTATAAAGTCATAGAACAGACTACTAATAAAAGGTAGAAGAATGGTATCATCAATTTTTTGCTGACTTCTATTACTCATAAATATTGATGCTCATTCACATCTTGAAACAAAGGCAAGGTGTTTAAAAGTTCAAAGTAAGCCAAATCACGGTGGAGGAACAACTGAAATGCAATAAAAAACACCCTGACTTGGAAGCGAGGATTCTAGCCGTATTTCAGGATTATAGTAGACAGTGCCTCTGAATATGTCCTTGCTCTGGATCATAATTTGTATTTCATAAATTGAAGACTATCAGTTATTTTGAATGATTTTGTTGAACTATACTCAATTAACTGAACGTATATTTATGATTTATTTTATATATTTAATAATTTTGTGAAATATAAAACGCATTGTGTTTTAAATTACATACGTTGAATTAACCAGCCTTGATGGTCTGGCGACATATTTTCCTATTGAGTCGTTAGGGTTAAGCAGTGTGCTAAGTTGAGCGCTCTTGGATTGGTGCCACTACTTGAGCTAGACTAACAATCTAGCTCTGGTAAAAGAACTGTTTCTGTTCTTGAGCCCTTTCACTAACCCTGTAGTCAGACTGTCCTCATCTCCGTAATTAAGAGTCTGGACTATGCAAGGATGCCGCTAAGTTTTTCTCAACCGAGTGAGATAAATATGAATAGCTCACCCCATTTTATGTAAAGTATATAAAGTATGAGTTGTAAAGGAACCAGGGTACCAGACACTTGAAAAAATATTATACACGTGCACGTAGAAAAGCGAGGCTTCGTTCCACGAACAATAAACACCGAACGCAATTCTGTTGGGGTTTTCAAATAATTTCCCTATCTCTTGATTGAGCGAAGGCCAAAAAGTCAAATAAACCTCGAAAAAAAAAATAAGTACAGTTTGTTTATGGGATTTAAGTAGCTGTAGCTGACGCTCTGTGTATTAGTTTGTTTTTGTTTCCTATTTTGTTTCTAAAACTCCTCGAATTAATTGAACGATTGGCCACAATTAGATTTAAATAGGGTATCAGAATTATAGAATAAATCCATCAGTAAAATTGTATAAGATTAAATTAATTTAGCATGAGTAATCCGCGATAATTAATAACTCACTTTAAGTTGCTAATCACATCATTGGGTGGCGATAAAGTATTCGGTTCGATTCGGTTATATCTTTCTACACTTATTCTTTACACTAACGAAAATGTGTAATTTGGAACATTCTATGGTGTTTAGATACTTAAAAATATCAAAATCAAATCAAGAATTTAAGCAAAGTTTTTGCACCATAAAATCGAATGCCATTACCTGTCTATGCTAGGTGTAATACCAGCTAGCATCAAGTTAAAAAAATGACTTACCCTATTTAAATACTATTAGTAGTTATTAACCTACATACCAATATAGTGCCTACGACGTGAAGTAATGCTGTAGTTTATAAATGATGGATGTGGTTGAAAAATTATTATTTGTTTTAAACAAATGGTTAAAATTGAGCAATATAATATTGTATAAAAACTAGACTTTTTACCTACAAGGAAATCGGAAAAATTAACGTTGAATTATTAATGTTTCTGTGCAAACATCAGAATCAATTTCCATACATCTATAATTAAAATTAATTCCTATTTAGGATTCAAGGTTATAATGCTACTTATGTTTGACGATTCTGCTTGCGTGCTTTCAGCAAGTGCTCCCATATATCTCGCGAAGGATCTTATGCTGCGCCAGGGTCCATGGAGACCGTTTGTTGTCGCTTCGCTTTATAGGGTCGCGCAGTTTTGGTGTTTGGAATGAGAGATTTTTGGGAGAAAATTTGGGACCGTTTTTCGTTAATTAAAAGTCATTTTAAAATATTTCGTCACGTTTTTGTTTCTCGTGACAACAATCCATCTAAATGTACATCTGAACAACTAAATATACACAACGTAGTACAAAGTTCCAATTTGCGTGTAGTTAATTGGATTATGTAGCTTTCCATCTTTTGAACAACACGATAGAAGTGACTCATTCAATCCTTGAGGAATCCTACAATCTGTCATTATGTCATACATAGTCTTGTATAACGGGTGCAGCGGGAAAAAAAGGGACTGACGTAAATTGAGAATTTACTATTACTAATCGCGCGAATTTCATATTAGTAGTATTTTTTTTGGATTAAGCGGGATTTTGTATTGTGGAAAACGGGTTTCCTAATTTCCCTAGTAATACCACTGAGGAAATGACAGCATCACAACAAGAAGTTCTTAGAATTCGTTTCGGACGACTGATTGAATCCAACCCGGGTGTTACGAAATTGGAGGTTGTTAAACATTTTCAACTGGAAAATATTCGTAAGCAAACAATTTATAGGATAACCAAAAGGGTTGAAAATGGAATCCCAATGGAAAAAAAAAGTTGGTTCGGGCAAAAAGCCCAAAATTACGACGGAAGAGAAAGTCCGTAAACTGGAAAAGCTTTTTGAAGAAAGCGACAAGATTAGTCAACGGGACGCAGCAAAAAAATTCAAATGCAGTCATCGACATATTCTACGGACACTACAAGACAAGACCAACATCAAATGTTTCAGAAAAGTCGATCCCCGGAGTACACGGAAGAGCAAATTCTCAAAGTGAAAACTCAGTGCCGAAGATTATGCAGAAATTCTCAAAAAAAAAGTTCATCATTGACGACGAACATTACTTCCCCTTAAGCAAAGCTCTTATTCCTGGAAACAGTAAATATTACTCCACAGACAGGCAGAGTACTAGTCCAGAGGTAAAACTAAAATTTAGACACAAGTTTGAAAAAAAAATTATGATTTGGATTGCACTTTCACCGGATGGAATCAGTACTCCTTACTTCATCCCATCAGGCCTCGCCATTAATCAGAATATTTATAAAACTCAGTGTCTTGCAAAGAGACTCATCCCATTCATCGAAAAATATCATTCGGACGGCAATTACATCTTCTGGCCAGACAAAGCATCTTCTCATTACGCGAAATCCGTGATTGACTTTCTCCAAGAGAAAGTCGTTCATTTTGTACCAAAGGAAGAAAATCCAACCAACTTACCCCAAGCCCGTCCAATAGAAGATTTTTTTGGTTATTTAGATCAACTAGTGTACAGAGGTGGTTGGAAAGCCACTGACACTACTGCTTTAATGAAAAGAGTGAAGTAATTGCTTGAAACAAGTGGACATATCAGTCGTCCGAAGGAGTATGGAGATAGTTCGCAAACTATTGCGCGCCTATGCCGAAAATGGACCATACTCTATCAACCATTAGTGGAACCGTAAGGCAAATATTATGCTTTATCGAATGGAATTACATTCGGAATTTTATATTTGCAGGAACTTGATCAAAATATGAAATTTACATCAGTCCCTTTTTTTCCGCTGCACCCGTTAGAAGCTGAACTTGTTTTCCCCGAATTGTTTGAAGAAATTATTTCAAAGTCGATCTGGATCTGACGCTTTCTCTTCAGTATTCTCAGCATTTTATTTTGTTTATCTCATGATGTCGAAGTGTCCGTTGTTGAGTATCTTGTATTTCGTAAAGGCTACCTTTATCTTTATTGAATCAATTCATAAAATTTTCACTTATTCTGGTATACTAACTAGACGTGGTAGAGTTCTTCTATTTCTTAACATAGCTATAGTTTTCCAAAACTTCTTTGTAGTTTGACAGTTTATAAAATATTGCTTTATTTCTTCTTTAAACTCATTCTTAATTACAAAATTGTGAAAGAGATTCATGGGTTCCAACTATTAAAATCTGTCTTCATCAGACCATCCTGCTTCTTTCGTTATATTTATTGTCTCCTTGTTCTTCATTTACTTCCTGTATTCAGAATCGAATCATAATCAGATCATCTACTGATAGCACGGGTATGACTCGTTGACCTACCTGGGAAGTTGTTTAGCCGATTGATGATGGTCTATTTATTCGATTATTGGGGAACGCATTATTCATCTATTACAAATACTAATGAAATCTAAAATGTCTTGCGTTTTCGAGTTGTGATATTTCCATTGCTTTTGTCTGTTGTATCGCCCTATGATTGCCAAATACCAGGTCTATTGTATCTGACTCAATCTATGAGTGTATGCTTCTATCCCTTTTGTGTTGGAGGCTGCTACGAATTGCCATNTCTATTGTATCTGACTCAATCTATGAGTGTATGCTTCTATCCCTTTTGTGTTGGAGGCTGCTACGAATTGCCATCCATTCTTACATGTTTAGATTGAGTAAATAATTTAATTTGTAGCCTATTTTGCTATCATCTTCTATCTCTTTCATCTTAATCAAGACAGGAGCAGTACTTGTTTCCGATTCAGTTTTACTAACTGTTGAAGCTTCAAAAATATCCTTCACATATTTTTACAAATNTCTATTGTATCTGACTCAATCTATGAGTGTATGCTTCTATCCCTTTTGTGTTGGAGGCTGCTACGAATTGCCACCCATTCTTACATGTTTAGATTGAGTAAATAATTTAATTTGTAGCCTATTTTGCTATCATCTTCTATCTCTTTCATCTTAATCAAGACAGCAGCAGTACTTGTTTCCGATTCAGTTTTACTAACTGTTGAAGCTTCAAAAATATCCTTCACATATTTTTACAAATNAGCAGTACTTGTTTCCGATTCAGTTTTACTAACTGTTGAAGCTTCAAAAATATCCTTCACATATTTTTACAAATATCCCATAAAGTATTCTATATGGATCTGTATAATTTATAACTTCACTTGCTTCTTATTTGTATTTGATTCAAGTAGCCGCTCACTTCATCGATCATACTATGTTAAGAATTGTTTACATTTGCATAATTCAATACTTTTGCATCCGTCAATTTTGGTAATAGAAATACGAGGTTTATTTATTTTAGGCTTTTTGTCTATCTCGTAGACAACCATTTCAGATATCAAGCAGTGTGGTTTTGCATCTACTCATCCTATACTTACTTCACATGAGAAGTGATGAAGTATTGACATATCTAACAATTCTGGACTAAACTTATCGTCATTTATTTACTATTGGATCCAGGAGACAATTTTTAGATGTATGCAGTCAAGATTCAAGGTTTATAATAGTGCTAAAAGACTGAAAATCAAACAGAAACAGCTGTTATATCATTTCTAGGTATAGCGAGCTCGGATGATGGCACTGATCTAGAAGGTTACCCATATACCACATTGCTTACCTCAAACGAGGCATTAGGATACGGGTCATTGAGCCACTATATGCAGGATACTGACTATCGGCTCTTGGGAAGTGTCTGCCATCTTAGCAAGTGGGTTTACCACATATATAGATTTTTGATTCTGAACCGTTGTGATGTTGCATTTCACTTCTGATGATTTGGCTGAGTCACCAGATTAGATGTGGTAGAAATGGCTCTATGTTATTTTGTGGGTGTAGGGGNCTTCTGATGATTTGGCTGAGTCACCAGATTAGATGTGGTAGAAATGGCTCTATGTTATTTTGTGGGTGTAGGGATAGTAATAGTTTGCTCATTTGTTTGATAAACTTTATTTCCTGTTTCTACTACATCATTTATATAGTAAATATATAAAGATTTTCTAAAAGTGACAAAATGGCAAAATGACACTGAGACATTTCGACCACTTTAAGTCGNCTTCTGATGATTTGGCTGAGTCACCAGATTAGATGTGGTAGAAATGGCTCTATGTTATTTTGTGGGTGTAGGGGTAGTAATAGTTTGCTCATTTGTTTGATAAACTTTATTTCCTGTTTCTACTACATCATTTATATGGTAAATATATAAAGATTTTCTAAAAGTGACAAAATGGCAAAATGACACTGAGACATTTCGACCACTTTAAGTCGGAGGTGTGTCGGCTCAAACTCGTCAGATTTCCATGATTNGGAGGTGTGTCGGCTCAAACTCGTCAGATTTCCATGATTATAAAATCTTCAAATTTACTCTGTTAAACATAATTTTTTGGAATTGTGGCATTGGAGGTTACAAGCTTACCTGAGTTCGTTTGTGATGAAAATAGTTGTATATAACCAAAACGAGGCAAATACAGTCATTAACAGTACGGTAGACGAAATTGCTAAAAAAAAGATTAGATTCACCGGAATTGCGATGAATATTACGGAAAAAATACTGGATGAATTAGGTAGCAAGGATGTAATAAACATTTCTCCAGTAGGATATGCCACTACCAACATCAAAATCATGAATGGGATAACAATTGAAGCGGTGACAGACAAAAGCACCAATATCTCCAACTCTTTTTGCCAGTTAGATGATGTTGATATCTTGCTGCAGAATTCGTCTAAAGTAACAATTTATTGTTAATTGTCATAAAACTTGTTGCATTCACTACATCCATTAACAAGTTTGTCCAATTCATATTGTAATCAAAATTGTAGTGTGCCAAATTTTTATAATTAATTATTAATAATTATAATTTTTATTGAAGAAACTAAATTTAATATTTAAAAAGCTCGGGAGAAAAGTTAAAGTGACTTTTAATTAATGTTAAATGTATTCATTGTTGATTTTGTTATCTCCAAGCTAACAATCTGCTAGCAATGAAAATTAATGTAACTACAGAATTCAAAATGTTGGCACACTGTTATAACTGTTGTTGATTTTCAATGTTTTTTAAGACTTACCTTCAAATTTTTTAAAGAACAGTATGCTTGAATTAACAAATAAATACCATTCCTTTTTGTGAAACAAAAGACAAATTTGACAGAGGGTGAATATCAAGAACCCTGTGTAATACATTACTTGCATGCAATACTGCAAAAAAAATTTTCTACCATAGAGTATTGACAACACCAGTCTAATTGATATTGTGATTTGATGAGTTATAATAACGCAAACAAAAAAAGTCCACAGTTTCATTTTGATTGGGCGCTTGTGTGGCTGTAGTAAGAAAACTTTTGTATTCCAATCGTATGGAGCCATCAAAAAAAATTTAGGATAGGTAGCGCAAAAGTTAAAGAGNAAGAAAACTTTTGTATTCCAATCGTATGGAGCCATCAAAAAAAATTTAGGATAGGTAGCGCAAAAGTTAAAGAAGTTAGCTGTTTTATTGGTAACTAACTTCATTTAAGAACTGTTATTGTCTTCAACAAAATTGAAAATATTTTAACAAGAAAATTGAAAAAAAAAATGTTTTGCTTTATTAGGAAACTATTGCAAACTTATAAATTTTGACTTATGAATTATGATTAACAANAAGAAAACTTTTGTATTCCAATCGTATGGAGCCATCAAAAAAAATTTAGGATAGGTAGCGCAAAAGTTAAAGAGGTTAGCTGTTTTATTGGTAACTAACTTCATTTAAGAACTGTTATTGTCTTCAACAAAATTGAAAATATTTTAACAAGAAAATTGANAACTGTTATTGTCTTCAACAAAATTGAAAATATTTTAACAAGAAAATTGAAAAAAAAATGTTTTGCTTTATTAGGAAACTATTGCAAACTTATAAATTTTGACTTATGAATTATGATTAACAACAACAATTGGTTAAAGAATTATTATTTATGTATTTCACCAGAACAACAATTGCAAAATTACTAAAGATACAGCAAGCATGTACCAAGTTTACCTTGCGAGTCATAATATTAAAGAAAAACTTAAGAGAATATACTTTTCCCTCGGGAAAATTTTAAATATAAATTTATAATTTAAACTTGTCTTTACTAAACATATTATACTGAATTTTATATGCCAAAAATTAGAAAATTAGACATAAGTTTATAGTTTATAATCATAAATCATATTATAATTTTCTTCAAGTTTGCAACAGTTTTATATTTGTTAAAGTTTACCAAAACCTATAAACATTCGCTGCAGTTTAATCTGGATCAAATTTAGCAAATTTAAGACTTGGAATATTAATGTCAATGTTTATCTGGCTGTGAATCACTTTTTCTCAGTTAAAATAAAGTAATTGTTGATGAAAATCTAGCAATATTATTTACGTTTGGAATTATGTATCTCCATTAAGATCTTAACAATTGGACCTAAAACCTGGGCCTTTCTTCAAACTTCCTTTCTGCAAACAATGTAAGATATATTATTATGTATTATATTATATGTATTAGTACGGCGCATCACTGTAAAGATTTAGTAAAGACAGAGATGCAATTGGTTTAGAAAAAACTTAGTGTCGTATTGTATCATTGTTCACTGCCAACGCGAGGTCGATATATTCGATTAAATAGGTTTACACTTATATTTCTACATGTAAAATCTTTTTGTAGAAATTTTATTTTATTCGGATGGATTGCAAATTAATTACACCGATAGACATGTAAAGTTAACTTTGCATAATAGAGTTTATACTTCTTTTCACAATTTAGTATATAACTACTAATCAAATGAAATGAGGTACTTGAAATTGTCCACGATGGAATGCACAAATAAAGAATGGTTTCTAAGTTCAACATATACCAAGCTTAAGGCGACAATTCGTCACTTCATAAAAAGTGCATACTCCAAAATACTGATTGTACAAGATTCGACTGATTAAAAACGCCAATAATACGAAATCCCAGAAACTTGCAAAATCGCCTAATAGAAATTTCGACTTTTTGCTTCAATATAAATTGTTTTTGCTGCACATCTATCTTCAATTTATAATGTTATCTTCAAATGGGTGTATTTAACATACTTTCCTTTCCAAGCGGTATTGCCCATTACTTGTTTAGTAAGTCTTATTTCCATATCATATTGACGTAAATCAAATATAATGTTGAATATATTTTCAATGAACCCACATTAAACGTGTTCTTCTTCGTTTTGCTATTACTAAATACACCAAATTCTAATTTCCTTGTCAACCCAGCTGAAAGGATGCACAGAAAAAAATTGAGAAAAATAGAATTATACCAAGAAAACTTGCAAATTAAGTTACCAGATCAAATGAAAAAGTTACTGAATTCTGAGTACTGGTATTTGGATTAATAATTTCACATTCTAAACATCATGTAATCATGCAAGTCATGGGTAACTAGAATTTTCTAATTTCGCAACGATAATTTCTTCATCCATCATTCTCTCTCATCAATTTTTATATGCTATATCTTTAATTTTGTTCTTGGTGCCCACATCTAGTGTTCGCCACGAAGAAAATATAAAAAACATTTCACCATAAGGCCGCTGTTAGCTTGTTGCGTTTCTGTAGCATATAACGGTGAAGCCTTATTTGTAAATTTTTATGTAAATGTTTAGATTTACGCGAAATATTAGTGCTATTTTTAATGAACAGCTGGTCTTCTGGATAAGCTAATATTTCAAGCATGTTTTGGCAAACAATTTGTTTACATATAGTTGTTTAGAAAAACGAAGTATATAACATTGCTGGTAACTTGTTTAATATTGTGGCAAGTAGGAAAATCCGGTGATTCCGGGAGATCCGTGATAGCGGTCTAATAACTAAGTTTTGAAGGGAAGCGGGTTTTCCTGTGCCCATTCATTGATTCGAAAATTAATGAATGGACATAGGCGAATCCGAAGAATAAAGGAAATGTGAGCTCCTTCTTTAGTGGTTAGGAAAAGACAAATATGGGTGCTTTGTGGACGGAGAGAAGGAGAGAAGGGGAGGAAGAGCAGGAGAGGAGGAGTCGTGTTCTTTTCCTCTGCGAGAGAGGTGGAGGCAAGAAATAGTGTATTAAGGGTTTTTGTCTTTTTGGATTAGTTGGAGTTTGCCTCCTAAGTGATTGGCTTTTATTGAGTATTGTTTTGCTTAGAAAATTACCTTAATAATAAATCTACTTAATCAATTAATTGATTGAACATCGAAACAATGATTTATTTGTGAGTTGGCTTTTCTGTGTGCATCTAAATGACAAGAAAGAGAGGGAGAGAGAAGACTGTTTATTCCCCATCCCCATCTCGGAACAGTAAGTGTTGTGTGTGACAATAGTGATCCAGACCGTGGACTCGGTGAGGCTCCATCCTCACTTAGGGTCGAAGTCCCGCGTGGCAAAACACCATCTCCTTGGGCGAGCGGCGGTATTTCCCTCATTCCCAGCACTTACTTCACTCATCCCGGTTCCATCGGTATCAGCGGTGTCCTCGGTGGGCCCGCCGGCGTCGGTAGTTGGAAAGCGGCGTCGCGGGGCCCCGGTGACCCCGTGGAGTCGATCCGGGACATACATCGGAACTCCCCATCGGAAATCACCGGAAAAACCTAAGAAGCTAAATCAGGTAACATCCAATAGCTTCTCGAGAGTAGAGTCCCTAGAGTTAGAANCACCGGAAAAACCTAAGAAGCTAAATCAGGTAACATCCAATAGCTTCTCGAGAGTAGAGTCCCTAGAGTTAGAAGTAGATAGAGTTTTCGGGAGAATCCCCGGTAGGTAGAAACCGGCGGTAGATAGGCCCCGGTAGAGAGGCTCCAGTAGAAGAACTCCGGTAGAAAACCTCCGGCGTTAGAAGACCCCGGGGGATTGGAAACAATAGGGAGACCTCGAGGATATCCTTCGTACATAGACAGAAGGAACTTAGAAATACCAGTAGGAATTCTCCTGTACTACAGAAACTCTAGTAGGTAAACTNCCAATTTCCAGAACAGAACCGGCGGAATCTTCCACAGTAGTATGAGACTACTAGTAGAAATCTTCTGTTAAACCAAATTAGAATCTTAAACCCCCTTCATTTAATAATCCCCCATAATTCATCCGATAAGTAACCATCCGCGCCACAATATATTCAGTCATCAGGTAACGAAGGAAGTCAAAACTAGATTTAATAAACCTTGTGAATGGGGATAATCATGTGTTACAATGAATAAAACGTAGGGAGGAAGCGAACGGTAGGAAGAACGACTAGTCGATAGGGAGGGCGGTAGAGTGTGCGCTTGTATGGTAGCGATTGCGTTGAGACGGTAGAAAGCAAGGGGAACTTAAGATAGGGAATGGCGGTTTGCAATCTCTTCTCAAATTCTCTTTCTCTCAAGTGAAATGACGTCAGTTATGCAAGCTCTCAAAGTGCCCAACTAAACAACATGCCTTATTCATACTTTAGATTACTTTAGACTGTTTTTACTTCAATTTAAAATCAAATATGCATTTTATTTTGACGCGCAACTGTGTACAAACAATTGAGTAATTTTTCACAATAATATTATTTATTTTGCAAATTGTTCAGCCTTTATTTTAATATTAGACTTGCATAAAGTCCTTTCGTTGACATTTAATTTTCTCTGTGTATTTAAAAGTTTGATTCTAATTTTTAGTTTTATTAAGCAATAATTCCCGCAATAATTTTTAGAATTCCCGGACGATTTTTACAATATTCATTTGGGAAAATATCGGAGAGAATGAAATTCAAACATTCAATCCATGTCATAAGTGTTGAATTTTCTCTGCTTCAAATCCGAAAAGCTCAAAATGCTTCGAGCAAATTACAGCAATGGACAAGCTGATTTTGTCTTTTCTTTTGCACCGATTTAGCCAAATTAAAGACAACAATTTTTTCTTTGCAAAACAACGCAAACTACANGACAATATTCATGTGGGAAAATATCGGAGAGTATGAAATTCAAACATTCAATCCATGTCATAAGTGTTGAATTTTCTCTGCTTCAAACCCGAAAAGCTCAAAATGCTTCGAGCAAATTACAGCAATGGACAAACTGATTTTGTCTTTTCTTTTGCACCGATTTAGCCAAATTAAAGACAATTTTTTCTTTGCAAAACAACGCAAACTACATTTCTTTATAATTTCTGTTTGTGACTTTGTAGGTTGCAACAACACAAGCACCAGCCATGTTACTCACGTTTTTTTAAACTTACACAGAATGAAAATGAATTNTACAATATTCATTTGGGAAAATATCGGAGAGAATGAAATTCAAACATTCAATCCATGTCATAAGTGTTGAATTTTCTCTGCTTCAAATCCGAAAAGCTCAAAATGCTTCGAGCAAATTACAGCAATGGACAAGCTGATTTTGTCTTTTCTTTTGCACCGATTTAGCCAAATTAAAGACAACAATTTTTTCTTTGCAAAACAACGCAAACTACATTTCTTTATAATTTCTGTTTGTGACTTTGTAGGTTGCAACAACACAAGCACCAGCCATGTTACTCACGTTTTTTTAAACTTACACAGAATGAAAATGAATTGTTCCAGTAATATTTCAACAATAATTCCAAGCAAGGGCTTATTTGTAGAATAGCCCTCCCTCCTCTGGAATTCTGGAAACTAATACGTTAATCGACTGGAAATTTAGTGTACATTAGGAATCTGACATCCATTGTTGGCGGTCAAGTCAAATTTTGCAAAATCTTTACAAATTTGTGCCAAAAAAATTTTTTTTAGTATGACTTACTAATGGTATTGGTCGGGAATTCAGCAAGTTATACGTGAATCACGTCGTGAATCGGCCAGAAATTTCATGCAGATTAAGAATCTGACATCAATCGTTGGATGTCAACAACCTAAACCTAAAGAAAATGTAACGACCCAACTAACCTAAAGAGAAACTAGTAACTTAACAACTAACAACCTAATTTTAATTATTTAGTACTATTGAAACCGCGTCCCGTATCGGTGAAACTGGTGCAGGTCTCCCCTGTGATGAAATTATTACTATTTACTTNTAAGAAAATGTAACGACCCAACTAACCTAAAGAGAAACTAGTAACTTAACAACTAACAACCTAATTTTAATTATTTAGTTACTATTGAAACCGCGTCCCGTATCGGTGAAACTGGTGCAGGTCTCCCCTGTGATGAAATTATTACTATTTACTTTCTACAACACTAATTCTTTCATTAATCCCTCGTCCTCCACAACCTTTTTCTTCTTTCCGAAAAGCTGGTTTTGCTATCAAGAATGAATCAGTACTGGGTAAAGTTAATACACATGGATAATAGCGATACTTCTACCTAGCAATGTTCGACATATTTTCATATTAGAAGCGATATTTCACGGTTGAATACATTTGTTTTGTAATACAGGTGATACTAATTTTTACTGTTAAAGTTTATATTTACTACGTTTTTCGAGCAATATATCTTGAATAATATTTAAACAAATTTTCTAGCTAGGACAAGAAATTTTACACTGTAAATCACCAATTTACCAACTATTCTTATAACATTCGATTTTTTATAATAGCCAAAGACACTCAATTGTATCTTAATTGGCATCCCGGTTTTTATGCACTTCCCAACAGAGTTTCTTTTCTCACTACTCAAACTGATTTGTTTTTTTTTTTCAATGAAATGAAGATTCCTTTTGACAATTCGTTGATTTCTCCAAATTTAATATAAGATAGTACAAGATACCTGAATCCGACAAATGAAACGGTGATAAATAGGAGCAGTATTGGTGGAGATAAATTCCGATGAAACCGAATAAGGAGGAAATTACTCGGAATATTTAGTATTATGAGCAAATCGTTCATAGGAGCCAAAAGCAAATCACTGAAAATACAGTTGAAGGTTTTCATCAAAATTTGCAAGCACGTGTAGATCTTGAGTATTGTTTCAGTTGATCGCAAAGAGTTTTTAGTAAAAACACTATTTCTTTGAATCCTGTAAATGCAAACAGAAAGGCATATAANATTGTTTCAGTTGATCGCAAAGAGTTTTTAGTAAAAACACTATTTCTTTGAATCCTGTAAATGCAAACAGAAAGGCATATAATGATAAAATTCACATATAAGTTGTGGCATTATGTATATTGGTAGTTAAACTTTGTGTGTAAGAAGTTAGCACCTAGTGCCATGAAGTTAGTCCTTAACGTCTTGTGGCGGGGCTGACCCGTCACTTTGAGTTTGAGACAGGGATTGCCATAAAAATTTGGTCTCTGGTGGGGTATGATCCCACGTCTTGGGTATTCCGGACCCAACGCACTAACCATTTGTGCTACAGAGCCTAGTTGAGCAATCCTGTTCTCAAACTCAATACAACTCCGATACTCTCCTTCCGGGTCATTCATTGCCAGGTAAGGAGTCTACTGTCTCGTTTATGAGTACAGTAATGGGGATTGAGTCTTATGCTCAAATCCCCACAGTCTGTGGGCGCCAAGTCGGAACCAGCGCTGAACGTCGCTAAGATAGCAAAAGGTTCCTAGCCTGCAAATTCAATACCTGACGACGAAAAACGTCCATGGTTTTACGAAATAGATATCTAGTTACAAATCGAGAACAGAATTAGCCGCTCGAATTAATTCCTCGGAGGATTTTCAAGGAGGTTTCCAATTACATGAAACGAATGCTTGGATAGTTAGTAAAGCAAAAAAAACAAAGTTAAAACAATATTTTGAATCTGAGCTGTAATCTTCAAAAAGAAATTAAATTAAATTACTTAATTTTACCTTAGATGAGAGCATGGTATAAATATAATCAGCATATGAAACGTGCACTTGTTGTTCATGATAGTTATTTTCGTGCGACCTAGGTTGTAAGAAAACATTATAAATTGGTCATGGAATTTTATCTTCTTCCTCAAATATTGTTTACTAAAATCTTTTTTTTTAACGTAATGATTACTCTACTACACAATTTTTGATTTAATTTTGTTTATATGCAACCCTAATATTTTAATTATTGTAAACTACATTTTAACATTTATTCGAAAAAATAGAAAATGTCAGATGTATTCTTGTATGAAAAATTTGCCTAAATCGTCCGTAAGAAATCCCGGCTAGTCCGAGATTTCTACCGTGCCGAATTAATTTAGGTATTTTTGACCAACTTACTCGTGAACCTATACCAAACTTGTTGGTTCATTAGAAACAAGCAATAATGTGAATAATTAGTAACATTTACTTTAAAAAATTTTATGAATTCACCAACTTTAATTGATTAATAACCCCTATTTTAATTATTAAAAAAAAATAAGTTTGGCGTAATCTGTCACGGTGTAAAATAATGCGTTGAAAATTGGTTTTAAAAGATTTTCAGAAAATACAACCGTGTAGCTTTGCGCCAAAACTTTTTTAGTGATAAATCACCATTTGGACCGGATTTTTTTTCCGGGAGGGCAAGGAAAAATTTATTATAGAAACGTCCAAACGCCATTTTCTTCTGTTTTTCCTGACCCAGACTGGACTTTTTCCCGCCTGGGTGAAAACTGGACCAGAGTGTCATGAAGGACGATCGAAAATAACAATTCCAATTCGCTTCCAAACAGCCGATAGGTAGACTTGGCTTATTAAGTAGAAAATTTAAATACTTCAAACAGACACTCTATAACCGAATTAAAATTGGATTCTGATTTTCAGTTTCTAGTTGTAGCCGCATTGAAGAATAGGGTTCCTGATGTATAGTAAATTATTCCTGATTAATCGGCTAGCTTCTTAGATTACAATTTTGAGATAAACTCCGAAATTACGATAAGCGTATATAATAATTTGTGAAACAACATATTTGTGTCCATTATAGATATAATTCAAAATATACAGTAAGATATACTAATAACTAAGAGAAATAAATTTTAATGCTTAGCTCATAAATAATGAAATATATAGTATGTTTACTATATATTTCAATATATATATACTATATATATATACTAAGTGTAGAGATAGTTCAACTGATAATTTAACCAGCTATAACTTGTTTAATATGCACTGTTGGTTGTTTGGTTAAAATATTACTTGGCAAGGGATATACTTATATTTGCTTGTTTTTTAATTTAATTCCAAGCAAATTACATTGTGCTTAATGTTGAGCTTCCTAATATTTTTATTCTAAATCTGTAAATTTTTTTTGAAATCTCTGTATTGAAAGTCTGTAACAAAATCAAGAGAATTGAAATATCTTAAATGTTAAAGTATTTAAGAAACATGTACGGTTTAAATTTTAAAATGATTTGCAATAAAATACTTAGTTTCTAGATATCTAAATAACTATTATCGTTTCTATTTCGTTGACTGTTTCGTCTTCGGATCGAGCTTTCCTAATCGTTTCGTATTTGTATAGTAAGTATTCCTTAATGTTTCATTCCCGTTTTTGTCATAAACAAAGTGACATAATTTCGGCATAATTACTTTTAAAATTTAAATATACAGACCAAATCTTGGTATGGAAGAAGGCAATAACAAACTCCAGAAAATTTAAGAACACCAAAGATTTAAGTAGAACCCAAATCTACCATAGTCACCTTGTAAACCAGCGGCGAAGCCTTACCTCAACAACGCTCATATTTATGCAGACAGAAATATCGCTAATAAAAATTTTGCTATAATCCCAATCAGATAGATAGATCGAACTAGAATCGACATTGGAATGTGGAAAAACCCATGCAATTTCTGCAAAACTGAAACCTCCGTCGAAGGTCTACTTTTCCTACGTACAGCGCAAAAGATGTTCTTAAGACTCATTTCAGTCAAACTACTACTCAAAAAATATACAATAATAGACGTTCATGCAAAATGAATGTATCAAACGTATATAGTTAACTATTTTTGAAACTGTTGATTGGGCAATGAATATAAAATAAATTATATTTGTATATACAGTGGACCTCGCCTATTATGACCCCGGGTGTAATGTGACCACGGTTATTATGAACCTGAACCGCCTGTCCCTGCCTAGAGATAGGCAAATTAATGTTGAAAACCTTATGTCATAATGAACTCGGTTAAAATGAACTATCGGGTGTAATGAACCATATCTTACGGTCTAGCCCTTCATTTCACCATCGTGAGAGATGAACCAGACCCTATTATGTTGAAAAAGTTACGCCAATTTAATAAAATGCGTTGTGAATGAATGAAGAATTGAAGTTTTGAATCACTGCACCAACGTTTTTCCTATTATTCCGTGNATGAATGAAGAATTGAAGTTTTGAATCACTGCACCAACGTTTATCCTATTATTCCGTGGCGCAGTGGACAAAATAAGAATTTTAATTATATACTATTCTTTATTTACTGTTACAGCGTCTCTAAATCGTGAGTAAATCATTGCAGAATTCTGAAGATATTCCACACAGTTTTATCTACATTTTTTTCTATTCAAGTAAGTTCTTGATTTATTTGTATTGTGAGGCTGCAGTATCTAGAAAACAAAAAAATTGAACTAAGAAAAGTCAAAACATCGGATGTCATGAACATAACTTTAAATTTTTTATTTGTTCATTATTCGGCTATAATAAACATCGGGTGTTATGAACCGAATTTCCTGGTCCCTAAAATTTCATTATATGCGAGGTCCACTGTAATTGACTCTCACAATACCACTTAGGCTGGTATTAGATTAGTAGGTATACAATAGGATTTCGATAAATCACCGATGAGTGACACATCGGATGATTCGAAATGATATTGACAATCCAAGGCAATGGCATACCCCATATGTACCTGTTTCACTTATCTAGGTCAAGTCAGTATTATATAAGAGAATACGAATCACTACCTAGAATACAAAAGAAGAATCAGAATCTAAATGTAAGAATAAAAAATAAACTCTGTCCCTCTTCATCCGGGAATTTTAAACACTAAAGGACTCTTGGCACTCTTCTAATGATTCCAAGATTGAATTAACCTTTACAGGAATTCAACAATGGTGGAAACGGCTTGCAACAATCAAGTTACCTACTCGCAGCTATAATACATATGCAAAAAAAAACTTATCCACTTCATCAGCTCNGAATTCAACAATGGTGGAAACGGCTTGCAACAATCAAGTTACCTACTCGCAGCTATAATACATATGCAAAAAAAAACTTATCCACTTCATCAGCTCCAGGTGTTAGAACATCAAAAATAACANGCAGCTATAATACATATGCAAAAAAAAACTTATCCACTTCATCAGCTCCAGGTGTTAGAACATCAAAAATAACAAAGCAGTAAACCTTAATTAACTTCCAGAAAACAAGATAATTCTGAATAAAGCAAAAAACACATAACGAAAAAACCGACCTCATAAATGTTAACGACCAAGATAAGAAAACAACACAGCTCCTAGGGGAAAGTAACACCCCCCTATACGTATCAACACCATCCCCGGATACTCCAGAGAGCGAGACACAAAAATACAAAAACCACGAAAAAAACTCAAAATAGTCGATACAACCAACCATCACCAAGAAAAGGAGAAATCCCTGTCATCCGTATCCTTCGTTATGATTTTACTTTTAACTCTTCCTTTTTTGTCTTATTTTGGAACAAATCTTTTTACTTTAAACTTACCGACATCATTCAAAATTTGTACTAATTACCTCAGCTTGGAGTTACAACGAGTTTCTAATTTATTTTAAACATTTGTTAGTGGAGCAAACACGCTTTTTTATAAGATGCAAGTAATTTATAGAGCTGCATTTAATTCAAATCATCAACTAACAGACACTAGTATATATATTTCAAGTTTATAAAATATAGGACATTGCCCACAATTGCGGGAAATGAATCAAAAAGAAGAGTAGCCGGTGTATTTCTACGCTGGACCATGGGTCTCTTTATTTCACAGAAGAGTTTATAACTCAAACTTATTGACCCTGAGGATAAGAGCTTNCGCTGGACCATGGGTCTCTTTATTTCACAGAAGAGTTTATAACTCAAACTTATTGACCCTGAGGATAAGAGCTTTGCTTGACTACTGTGAGATTACGAGTCTTTTCACATCTATACACCCAGTGGATACAGAACTCTCACATAATTTTGAAATATACTAGGGGTCTACCAATAGCGTGCGTGAATTTGCGTGAGATTGTGTAAGGTTCCTCTTTTACACAATCTCACTCAAGTGGGATGGGCTTAGTGACTCTAACCAATGAGAGAGGATACAATTTCGTAAAATCTCTTTTGGTTTTTACGCAAACACACAATTTCACGTAAAAGAGGAACCTTACACAATCTCACACAAATCCAAGCACGCTATTGGTAGACCCCTACTATTTTACCATTTTGTTAAATGGTACAATCTTGCTTCAATTCCTTCGTAATGAAAAGTGTTGTGTATATCCAGAGTATTAAAGAAGTAGCCAGTAATGGTACGGTGGACCAAATTGCCAAATAGAAGATCAGATTCACCGTAATTGCAATGAACATTACAGAAAAATTACTTGATGCAGGAGGTAGTAGTGATATGTTGTCCATCTCTCCAAACGGATTTACCACTATCAACATCATGAACAGCATTGGGATAGCAATTGATATGACGNATCATGAACAGCATTGGGATAGCAATTGATATGACGAAAACGGAAAGCATCAATACATCAATCTCAGCCTGCCAACTAGGTGAGCTTGATGTCTTTTCACAGAATTTATCTGCATAATAACAACTTTTCCTAAGTAAACGTTAACAAATTTGTTAGACATTTGGCAGTCAGGATGTACCAACTTGCATCAATTGTATGTAGTTANTAAGTAAACGTTAACAAATTTGTTAGACATTTGGCAGTCAGGATGTACCAACTTGCATCAATTGTATGTAGTTATGATCAATATTCAAATGTTTCAATTTGTCATATCGAGGGTGAAACTGCAAAACCTCATAAATCCACTTTGCTTTTATTTGCAAAACCTCGTAATGGCATTTGTCACAAAATNGGTGAAACTGCAAAACCTCATAAATCCACTTTGCTTTTATTTGCAAAACCTCGTAATGGCATTTGTCACAAAAAGCTCGTATCTTCATTTTTTTCAAAAATGACTTTTTGGTATCAAAAAAAAGCAAAAAATTCATTACATTNGCTGGACCATGGGTCTCTTTATTTCACAGAAGAGTTTATAACTCAAACTTATTGACCCTGAGGATAAGAGCTTGCTTGACTACTGTGAGATTACGAGTCTTTTCACATCTATACACCCAGGCGATACAGAATTCTCACATAATTTTGAAATATACTAAGGGTCTACCAACAGCGTGCGTGAATTTGCGTGAGATTGTGTAAGGTTCCTCTTTTACACAATCTCACTCAAGTGGGATGGGCTTAGTGACTCTAACCAATGAGAGAGGATACAATTTCGTAAAATCTCTTTCGGTTTTTACCAAACACAATTTCACGTAAAAGAGGAACCTTACACAATCTCACACAAATCCAAGCACGCTATTGGTAGACCCCTACTATTTTACCATTTTGTTAAATGGTACAATCTTACTTCAATTCCTTCGTAATGAAAAGTGTTGTGTATATCCAGAGTATTAAAGAAGTAGCCAGTAATGGTACGGTGGACCAAATTGCCAAATAGAAGATCAGATTCACCGTAATTGCAATGAACATTACAGAAAAATTACTTGATGCAGGAGGTAGTAGTGATATGTTGTCCATCTCTCCAAACGGATTTACCACTATCAACGTCATGAACAGCATTGGGATCGCAATTGATATGACGAAAACGGAAAGCATCAATACATCCATCTCAGCCTGCCAACTAGGTGAGCTTGATGTCTTTTCACAGAATTTATCTGCATAATAACAACTTTTCATAAGTAAACGTTAACAAATTTGTTAGACATTTGGCAGTCAGGATGTACCAACTTGCATCAATTGTATGTAGTTATGATCAATATTCAAATGTTTCAATTTGTCATATCGAGGGTGAAACTGCAAAACCTCATAAATCCACTTTGCTTTTATTTGCAAAACCTCGTAATGGCATTTGTCACAAAATTCAAAAAGCTCGTATCTTCATTTTTTTCAAAAATGACTTTTTGGTATCAAAAAAAAGCAAAAAATTCATTACATTTGCCTGTAAAACCACGCATCTCCACTGACTGTAAATAAATTAATTTACTGCTTTATTTGAATTGCGTGAAAATGGTTAAAAAAAAATTGTTTTGCAAATCTACGTATCTCCAAATCGCAATAGCTTTGGCTTCATGCAATTCAATTGGACGGATCCAACAAATCACTACACAAAAGTTTATTGAAATCTTGCCTAAAATGTCTTTATCTCTAGAATCTAGAGTTATATTTGGAGACCATTTTCAATTCTAGATCATTACTTTATGCCAAATACGATCGATATTGCTCAGAATATGCAATGTCGTTAGTATGCTGAACCAATTTCAACCAGATTTTTGTCAATCAAAACTTGTTTATTTTTGTCTTGCGACATATTTTGTGGTTACGAGGCATAACAAATTCCTGAGGAAGATTGGAAGCAACTCAGCAAGAAAAGAACTAGCAAGAAGCGAAAAACTCCGGCAAAAATTTTTCTGCTGAAAAGTCTCATGGTGTCGCAATGGATTTGATATGCCAAAATTTGTTCTCTGTTAAAGGGCGCAGTTCCCTTTCCTTCACGATTTATGACTTGGGAACTCATTATTATGCTTCATGCTATTGGTAGAAGGAAACGGAAGGGGACCTAGTTGCTTCTCGTTAGCCATATTGTTTAATTGATTATCAAAAAGAACTGTGTAAAACAGAAGCAAATAATTGTTTACAGCGATGGCTGCATGGTTAAGAATAAAAATGCAATTCTTTCAAACGCTTTGCTAAACTTTTCCGTTAATCCCAAAAACAAATTACTCAAACAATCTTGAAAAGAGCACACTTGATTGGAATGTGACTCAGTACATACTGCCTTTGACACTAAGTTACAAAATCAAGCCATTCGCCTACCTAGTGATTACTTGAAAGTTTGTCAAGAAGCTAGGACACAAGCCCAACTATACGAGGTAAAACACCTCACACATGACTTTTTTTGGCGATTTCTAAGAGGATAAAATACAATTTAGTTCGACCATGCAAGAAAGTTGGAGACACTATTCTCACTGATATTCGTTGCTTCCAATACGAACCACGTTGAGTAAATTCATACAAATTAGCATTTGACGACGCTTGGTCAGAATTTCCACCAAGACAAACAAGTTGACGACAAATCAACTCTACACTCAAAGACAACCAATAACTCTCAAGAAGTGCAATGACTTGCAGAGCCTGAATGCTGTCCTAACTTCGAATTGTCATATTTTTATGACAAAATTTCTTATACCAAGTAGTATAATTACTCTGAAATANTCCTAACTTCGAATTGTCATATTTTTATGACAAAATTTCTTATACCAAGTAGTATAATTACTCTGAAATAACTACGTATCTTCTGCCGTAAAGTAAAATTTGATTTTTTGCAAAACCACGTATTTACTATTTCTTGCATATCCATCGTATTTATGAAATTTTTATAAGAATATCATTTTCATCCAACAAAGCACTTGGTATTTGAATACTTAGGCTTGAATTTGTATTTTTAGATGGTCCGGTTCAGTTTTGAAACTTTTAAGGCTCTCCTGAAAAATGATATTTTTGGAGATACGAGCTTTTTGAATTTTGGACAAATGACATTACGAGGTTTTGCAAATAAAAACAAAGTGGATTTGTGAGGTTTTGCAGTTTCACCCTCGATATGTATCTACCAACAAATTATAAGCAAGCGGAAGATTTTTGCTATATTATTAATTCATAATTGTTATTAATAAGTGTGGATTATAAATATCAAATATTATGTCTGAAAAGTGTTTTATGTTGGAGTATCTAGAAGATATTAATTAAAAACATTTTTGAAATAATTATAACTTTTATAAAATCAACTTGCTGGTAAGCAGTATTATTGGTTATGAAAATTGCCAACTACATATATTTAATCATAGTTTCCAAAGTCATACCATCCAAATATTTGAAGAACAAAATGAATTCATTTACAAACATCAACCACTCTGTTTTGTGAAGNAAAGTCATACCATCCAAATATTTGAAGAACAAAATGAATTCATTTACAAACATCAACCACTCTGTTTTGTGAAGTAGAAGACAAAGTTGACCCAAAGTCAAAAGGAAGAGCGCTGTCCAATACATAACATGAATGCAATACTCAAAAATTGTTCTGTGACCAGTAATTATTGAAAACAAAAGTCTTATTGAGTCTAGAACTTGATGAGTTAGAACTACGTAAACTAAGAAGTTCCATAGTTTAATTTTAATTGGATGCTCATGTTGTTGTAAAGCGCAATTACTCTTATTCCAATCATANTGATGAGTTAGAACTACGTAAACTAAGAAGTTCCATAGTTTAATTTTAATTGGATGCTCATGTTGTTGTAAAGCGCAATTACTCTTATTCCAATCATAGGGACTCATGGAAAAAAATTTGGCATAATAAACTGAAAAATATAAGCACTTAAATGATTTATCTGTAATTAGCTTCATCGTAGTTCCAAATATTTTTGAATAAAAAGAAATTCAAGTAAACAAACCTTTTAAATTGTACTTTATTTAATAAACTATTGTTGCATCAAAGCTTCAACATGCACTGAAGTTAAATTTGGAAGTAATTTGATGAAGTTAAGATTTCGGAAGTTGACATTGTGGTTGATTCTTGAGCTATTAGACCATAGCCTTAATAATTAAAAAGAAATAATTCATAATACTTTTTGCTTAGTATCCCGTTTTGCCATTTACTTCAATTAATAATCTTCAGAGCAGGTTTGATTACATGATTACATGATTAATGATTACAGAANAACTACGTATCTTCTGCCGTAAAGTAAAATTTGATTTTTTGCAAAACCACGTATTTACTATTTCTTGCATATCTATCGTATTTATGAAATTTTTATAAGAATATCATTTTCATCCAACAAAGCACTTGGTATTTGAATACTTAGGCTAGAATTTGTATGGTCCGGTTCAGTTTTGAAACTTTTAAGGCTCTCCTGAAAAATGATATTTTTAGAGATACGAGCTTTTTGAATTTTGTGACAAATGACATTACGAGGTTTTGCAAATAAAAACAAAGTGGATTTGTGAGGTTTTGCAGTTTCACCCTCGATATGTATCTACCAACAAATTATAAGCAAGCGGAAGATTTTTGCTATATTATTAATTCATAATTGTGATTAATAAGTGTGGATTATAAATATCAAATATTATGTCTGAAAAGTGTTTTATGTCGGAGTATCTAGAAGATATTAATTAAAAACATTTTTGAAATAATTATAACTTTTATAAAATCAACTTGCTGGTAAGCAGTATTATTGGTTATAAAAATTGCCAACTACATATATTTAATCATAGTTTNAAAAATTGCCAACTACATATATTTAATCATAGTTTCTAAAGTCATACCATCCAAATATTTGAAGAACAAAATGAATTCATTTACAAACATCAACCACTCTGTTTTGTGAA